>DWJN01001722.1:0-17088 GCA_018248895.1 Carystus phorcus
ATATCGGTATAAAGTTTAATGATGCGAGTACCTCAACAGCTCGAATATTTGGTGTCCATGTTGAGATAAGTAAAATTATAAGTTTACCATTGTTAATACCATAGTTTCAACACACTACCATCGATTTAATAAATTATTCGATTTATCGTACAGAAATATACTAAATAAATCAAGAGTAGAAACGCATTTTTGGATACAGACTGTTAACCAGGCGAAGGGGTGCTAACTAGATGGCATTTGTCTAACAATTAATAGGCTGCTGGATGGGTGAATACATAATTTCGCCAGTTGGTCGGGTGATATGAAGTGCGATAGAAATAAAAATACATAAATTCTTTAAAGTTGCTGTGTTTTATTTCATTATTTTATGAATTGCGGTGTGACTATTTTAATGTCATCGTTTTTTATGTAAATGAAATATAACAAGTTGCTCTGAATGTATCTATATTACAAAATAAACAATAGGGGGTAGTTGCCCTTTCGTGTTGTTATGACTGAGGTACGTCTGCAAAATTGAAATAACAGTTTCAACAATAATCAAATCAACTCGAAATATACATAAAATGTTGCTATTCAATTGATATTAAATCAAATAACCTGAGCGCAATGCTTTGGATTATTCGTGAATTCAAGGGTTAAATCGCTCGCGGCTGCTCTAGTGGTATGTTAACGGGTAAATAGGCACCGAATCCTCGTATAATAGGCACAATGCCTCACAATGAACGAATGCCCACTCGAGTGAATTGATAAGTGGGTTGTGCCGCGCTCGCTCGGCGTGGCCGCGTGGGGAGCGCCGCCCGCCCGCCCGCTCCGACCGTGAGGCGTTACAGATAAAGCATGTAGAGTGTACCTTATACACCTATGATGAAACCACCCTCACAGAGGATTTTTGTGTGTGCGTAATTAGTATTTTTAATGGGTACTGTTAAATACTAAGACTGTTGAGTGTGTAATTGTAGTGATATTATAACTAACGCAATGAAATCCTTGAACGTGTATCATTATAATAAACGCTTACACCGTCATATCACTGCATTAGAATTCCCTGTGGCGCATTCGGCATGAACAGTACATGACAATTTTTTTAATACACACGGTTCGAAAACAAACATTTATCTCTCTTATAAATGTTTGCCCCAGCCGAGACCAGACTTCCGCTTAGCAGGTGTTTATTTATCAGTAGCCTTGTTTATAGAATAACAGTTGCTGAGTTTAATTCCCGGACACAATATCATGTGACACTGTTACGTGCATGAATGATTGCTACCCGCGATACATAAATCTTATTTTTCATTCTTTATTATCATGTTATTTTTAAGCAGCAGTAAAAAAACATCACAAAACCTATAACAAATCATCCATAAATCCTTAAATGAGTATCTCTTTGCCATACACCATTAGGTCATTATATTTTTATGGCAAGCACTTCTGTACTGTTTTGTGTGATATGACGGTGTTGGCCGAGCGGGCCGAGCGGGCCGACGGGCGGCGCGTCGCCTGACCACTGTCCGCGGCAGCATCGTGCGCGCCGTGATTCTGCCGACTGCCGCAGACACCTCCGGAGCGGATCACGCGACACTCGCATTCTCCCCCTGTCGTTTTCCCGCCAAAAACATCGCGCCAACTTACGTATACTTACCAACTTTAGTTGTTGAATTTTAACGTGATCTTTGTTAATTTTTTTGTGATGCGTTATTTTGTTGTGATTTTTGTTTTGTTCTTTGTGTTTTTGCCGAGATCCAGCGAGGCGATTCGATGGCTGTAAGTACAATTTGACCGATTTATACACTCCTTAGCATTTCCGTTTACAAGGACCTGTTGTTATGTCTACAATACATTTACTTACCAGTTGTATTATTCACCTAACGCTATTGTGTTTGAAATCATTGCATAATACGAGTATCCACAGTTCCTGAATATTCGATCTTAAATTTGTTATAAAATATGTACCAATCTAAGCAGTAAAACCTGATTATGTAAAACATTCGAGAAAACGTGTTTGAGAAGTTATAACGAGATAAGAAAGGTAATTAGATACCTGCTTAGGAGTTAATTAAATACACTGCATTTTTTAATGACCGCTTAACGGCCTCGGACGTCTGATTTAGGGTTATGCATATAGGTTTACTATTAAATGTTTCATTTATACATCTCTAACAGCGAGCAGATTCGGGCTTTTTGTTCTTATCATTCATAGTTCTTTATGATTTCTGGGCAGTTAACTTAAGTATTTAGAACTGGTGCAAATTGTGCTTATACTAGATATATCGTAGACACACAACAATGCAAAGTTTACAATATTCATCTTTGTAAAGAAACAACCGTATGCATTAGCAAAAAATATCCTTGGACGCCTGCCTTTTCATATACATATTATATACTAAGGTTACTACATAATATCTACTTGGAAAATAATCAAATTTATACTTTAATCTGTTTATTTTAATTTAAATGCGTTCTGAGTTTTAATTATGGTATCTGAAAAAATACGACTCACTGATTTTCTGTACAACTCTAAGAGCTTTTGTACTTGACATATTAATATAGACAATTAAAACATACTATTCATTAACTAGGCATTATATTCCAATAATTACACAAATCCACACATCCATGAACTATACTATATATTTTTATATGTATACCTATATGAGTATAAATATTGTATTTATGTATCAATTATTTTTCATAAACGAAAATCTTTTTAGTACAGTTTTGACTTTAAAGTTGCGTAGTTAAGTTAGGTTAATTAGTTAGAAGTCAGAAATATTAAAAATGATATCAATAAGTAGGTATTTAGTGGATATTAGGTATACGTATAAAAAAACATTGTTTTTTTTTTGTTTATTTTTCCTTAATGGACTCTAAAGACTGATGTCTTTAGCAACTTTGTTCAGAATTATCTGAAAAGGGTTTTGGTAGGTACCAAAAATTATAACATTGTTGTTGAGTTACAGTTGAAAAATATGATTTTTTTGCTGTTCGATTGGACTAGCTCCATCCGTATCTATAAGCAACAGCACTTTAATAACCAGAATAAAAAAATACGTTCTTATACATACTGACGACTTTTTATGATTGTTTTTTTAACATGCATAATATTATTGCAACAAAACATATTTATAATTCCAACAGGGTTAGAACCGCCCCGGTAAGAACGCATCGTTGCGCTGTAATTGAACATCGGACGTTGCACTAATGAGAGTTTGTTCGGTTGCAACCCGCGGCGACACGCTACACCCTGGCGTTACACTAAGGACACCCTTGACCCGCAAGCCGCGCATTGCATAACACGTGTTTCTGAATTTTTTTCTTCAAATTCTACTTATAAACAATAAAACAATTGAATAGCGCATTTTTATTGTAATAACCTTTTTATGAAAAGAAACGATAAACGATTGCGGCTCAAATATAGGTACACCAATAACACTAAAAGTAATACCTACTACTCAATATTGCTTACTGACGTTATCTGACAAGAAAAATGTAAGCTTTCCACTTATTACGTAGACTTCTAGATCTCTAGTTTTGAACTCTACCACAATGCACCCATAACTACTATTATAGGATTCGCGGATATTAAGGACTTGGGCAACACGAGCACAAGGCTACATAAGAAAATTAATAGTTCAGAATCGTTTCTGATTCCGCAGTAAAACCCTCATGTTGTAAGAGATTATTCCCGTGGAGTCACATAATCTTTGGTAACACTATAACACAATGGAAAGATAACATAATATGTATATAAATGTTTACTAATTACGTATTCAGGATAGAAGTAGGTACATTTAATAGATTCGAAATTGCAGGATGAATTGCAGTATCTTCTCGCTCGAGTCAACTAACAAACAATTCATCGTATTTCGGCTGGGAGCTTTAGAACCAGTACTTTCTTCTTCTTTCGGTGATGCCTTTACTGTTACTGATATCTGTGGACGGCAGCGACTACATACGTCTTCTTGTTTGTCGACTAGTTACGTAAAAAATCTTACCTTATACCGTTGTCAGTGTACGTAAGTATTGTAACCAACATACCTTTTCTTAAAAATATGAACAACGATAAGAATTTTTCACAACAATCGACTCTAGCGTCGCAAACCAAAATAATGTGCAATTTATCACCAACATGGGTCGTTCCGCTGACGGCATTACGGGAAACGACATTTGATCATATCTTCGTATCTTACATTAGGTACCTATTTGTTATTGAAATTGGGTTCAGTTCAGGTTTGCTTGAAGGATTCGAAACCAGAGATTGGCACAGCTCTCTTGCTACTATACATAGGCACGCTATCTCTTACAGCTAGGTAATTGTTTATCAATGCACTTACACCTTCAAGAGGCAGTTGAAAATTCCCAAAAATTACTAAAAATTTGTAATACAGATTTCTCCCAGTTACTCTTGCGCTGTCATCTGCAATATTAAACTTCCGTTTTCTATTAAACCTCTTTAGGGGATGAATTTTCAAAGGCCGTGTTTCTCCTCCTTGCGTCGTTACCCCAATGCTGGGGGTTATGACCGCGTTCATGACATGATCTTATCTCTCACAATGTTCTTCCATCTGTTCCGGTTCTCAGCGACGTACGGCCTCAGAAACGGTCATATTGAGAGTGGGTACAGATTTGGTCAGACCAGCGCATAGGACCTACGCCCCCTTGGCCTCTTACCATCGAGTTTGCCGGCGATAATAAGTTTTTGGAGGTCGTCGTTAGGTTTATTATCAAATTATTTCGGCAGCGGCCATTTCAAGTTTCAAGAAAATGTTATTTATATTCATGGAAAACTTTAACGCGTCATTTTATGAGGATGGGTTCTTAAAAAGTATTTTGGTGTTCCCCGGGTTAGGAGTTCCTGTTCAAAGTTTTGATGCTTCTAGTTCCGCTAGTTCAGGCAGTACGTTGTCGCTCAGTAGCGTTTATTAAGTATATGTATATTTTTGAAGTACCAATAGATAGGTATATGACAGTTTTCATCTCAAGCGAAAGGCAGAATTTAGAGCCTGTACATTCAGAATTAGTCTATGAGCACGTTTGTATAATGAGAGTGCCGCACCAAAACGTGCGTCGGTTCGGTAAGCTTGAATTGAACGCAAACGAGTTGTTCAGATTGTAACCCGCAATTATCCACCTTTTTGGCTTCGCTCACCCTGCGGTTACGGTAACTCGAACACACCCTTTGATACTTGAACCCTAGTATAATAATATTGTAGATAACAATTGGTAGAACAACTGTCGTAGTTATATACTATTATTATAATACATTCAATAAAAAAATACGTACTGCGATAGAGTGGAATAAATTGCCCGCGTCGGTAATCCCGTTTGATTATAATGTTAATGTCTTCAAGTCAAGAGTGAATGGCTTCTACTTAGTTAATGCGCTTTACCACCCAAGACTACATCACCGCTTACCATCAGGTGGGACTGCAGTCAAGCATTAACTTATAATTAATAGAAAAAAATTGTTGGCATTATTACTCAATAATGAATACCTTATGGTATCGTTATCAGCCTATAGTATTAATGTAATAAAATGTGATTTTGAAGTTATTAAAACACTATTCCAACTTTATTTCCTAATAGTGTCTCAATAACTGTGGTAGGTACCTAAGTACGTTCGTAAGTATCAGAAATATTTATCACAACTTATATTACTGAGCTCTTTTTTTGCTGTCTATAAGAGCGATTATAACGCGAAAACCACTGAAAAGATTCTAACGATACTGTATGGACACAAACTTATCAGAAAATTTGAATAAAATAGTACGTCTATATTCAGAGATAACCTCCTATAACAGATGGACACGATACAAGTTCCGTTTTAACACTGTATATATCGAATAGAGTTCCATCAATTTCCTGGGGAAAGCAGCCATCAATTTCCTGGAGTTTTCCTATTAGTCATCTCTCGGTATATCGCGATACATTACATATTGCATTGCAACGTTTGCTATAAAGCGCTCCCGCGTAGCGTGCATCGGCTGGCTCTAATTGAACATTGCACTAATGAGGGCTAGTCGTTTGCGACCCGCAATTATTCGCTCGGCTAGTCCCGTCGTTACTCTAACATATCCCCAGAAATACGACCCTGCTACGATTAACAACAATCGCAATAATTGTATCATTACATTTTATTATAACAACATCAAACTTGGTTTATTTATTAGGCTATTTATATAATCCGTCGTACCTATTAAACATTCGTTATCTTCATTAGTCTTTGTCAGAAACCTCTAATTATTTTTAAATTACCTAATGGGAAGTAAGTTGTGTGTATAAGGTTAATGTTGACCATGAACATCTATAACATCAGAAGTAACACTAACGTGTTGACGCCTCAGAAAAAATCAGAACCGGTTTATTACTCCTGTCTGAAACTGTAACCGAAAGACGAATGTCTTCATCATTCACGAACCGAATAAAATTAGGTAATTTAAAAATAGAAGACTACAGCTAATATTACCTGAAGGTATAGAAGAGTGTCCCTATGTAAGAATCCTATTGATGATATTGTACAGTTGAAGGATGATGATGATGCAGCTTAACAACCTCCAGTGTGGCCCTGGTGGTTACCAGTGTATGGTATATCAATTATGACTTGGGATTGTAGTCAAGCATTAACTTATAATTTATATCTTATATACCGCACATATCCATTATTATATATAATACACATGGAACATATAGGTAAATCTATGATATTTTACCCGCTTGCCTACCTAATATTCAACGTTAAATGTTTTATACCCATTTATTTCGATGGCTATGTAAATCGTATACTTATGCAATAATGCGAGTCGCTTGCTATCTTTTCGATCGACAACGTGTCGGAGATGCCTTTAGCTTTATAGATGTGGCGGAAACCACTTACCCTTGGGTAGCTCTCTGCTCATTTGTTGACTAAATACATAGAAAAAAAGAATACGAGACGCAAATGTTGACTTAAACCTCAATAACCGGCGGAGCTCATAACTTACACCATCTCATGTGATAAGATTGTTTTGGAAAATATATAGCTCGTTCGAAGTATCTAAAATTGAACTGAATTGCAAAATACCTGAAATGGAATTGATGAACATTTGCGACACAGCACCTGATGAAACCTACAAATAGCATATTCCTACAATATGTTACCTGTTACGAATACGTCTGACGAAACATATTCAATGCATGCATTCCTTCACGTAGGAACTTCTCTCGACTACACGGAGCTATTTTTATGTTTATAAATGTGTATCCTTTAGTTAGACATCGAGGAACCGAATATGTATCGATCAATCATATATAGGGAACATACTTTCAAAGATGGTCGTAAATTTGTAAATTTTTCCTCCTTTTTAGAGTTATCATCAAGATTATATTTGTCTTACTCCTTATTGACGGCATTTTAGCTTAGGCTCTTTAAGAAATTGTTTCCCTCTTATTCTTCTTCATCCCTCACTCAGTAGGTAGAGCATACTCCACCACGCTACTCCAGTGCGAAGTGGTAGATTCTATAAAAATATTAGGTGCGAAACTATTATATTTAAAACCACGGCTTAAGACCCTATCTTACCCTATACAATAATTACGGTGCATTATTTATAATCTTTAAAATAGAGAAATATTACATAGGCAGCTTCTCATACAAACGGACTTCCCTTGAAAAAATACTTACCATTAAACATGTTGTTCAAAGCTTGGGGTATCTGAAGTGTGTTCGATTCTGCTCTTTCCAGCAATTACTATAATTAAAACGGAGCTGTAACTAACAGCATCAGCTACTATACACTTATAAACAACCATTAGGCACTTCAAAAACTTTACTTGATGGACAGCAGCCATTTACAACAGACGGGTGCAAGTAGGGCATGCATAGAAAGCTTGCTGTGTATAGCGTATTTTTATAGTGCTGCATCCAATACCGATATATCTGCTGATACATCTACCTCAGCATCGATATCGTAGCGGCAGAACGGCGTATAGGTTTCCTAGTTTTTCATTTCTTCGTCATCGTCATATTATTCTATCTCATAGTATTAACTCAAGCAACAATTTCCCAATAATTACCTAGTATAAAAGACTGAATAGCACTAGTAGAGTGAGAGTCTTTGTTGAGCATGCTAGTAGAGTCAGCCCATAATCAGCCCAATACCATAATCAGAAAAAAATAGAAGCAAATCTGAAACTCAAAATAAACATCGAAGAAAATACATTGAAAACTTGGTAGCAACCGGCTGTGAATAAGCAGCCCCTACCAGAAAAAGAAAAAAATGAAACCTGAAATAATACAATTTAATTCAGCATGTCATAAAAATCTTCAAACAGAAAAAAGACAACCCTCGTCACAATAACGTGAACCTGCCGCCATGAGAAAAGATTGTGTATATTGTATATCTATTTGGGTAACTTCAAACAAACTGCATCAATTGAACTTCAATATCAATAATCACTAATACTTTTATGCGTGTAACAATTTTTTTCTTTTGCCGTTTCTAAAGAGTGCTTAATCGTGGGCGAAAAAAACCTTCTTTCGATGTGATTTATTTGCCTTGTTTTTATAGATGTGATGTAACAAGATTGAACTAGAAGTAGAAGACCTATAAGTGGGAATGCTAACGGGTACAATTCTAAATCTTATCTTTTCACCAGAATGATCAAGCGGTTCCGTTAATTATTTACTTATGTATGTTAATAAA
This sequence comes from Carystus phorcus, assembly GCA_018248895.1. Lineage (NCBI taxonomy): Eukaryota > Metazoa > Arthropoda > Insecta > Lepidoptera > Hesperiidae > Carystus > Carystus phorcus. The sequence goes on from DWJN01001722.1 coordinate 8,679, forward strand.
AGATGCAAAAATAAACTTTCGTACAACTTACAGTTTAGCAATTGATTAATTTAAGTCCGCTTTACCTACAATATGAAATTGTTTTTAATTTATGTTGTAAAGCACTTAAGTCAAATGTGTACACTACACCAAATGTCAGCAACGTTCGTACATCACAGCCTCCGTCTTCGTACTTTAAGATTTATAAGTAGGTAACCTATTAAATATTTTTTGGGTCGCAAGTAAACTGTCGTCGCGTAATTCCCGTGAGAGGAGAGATCTCAGTTTTCGCTGAGTTAGCTGGGCCCGTGTGTGGTAGACCGAAAAAATAATTTCCTTCGCTCGAGTTCCCACTGTGACTTTTCCAGGCGGCCGGGACCCGTCCCGTGCATCTGGCGGACCTATTATTAGGGGACGGCTCTTAATGCTCACTTAGGTATTTTTATATGACTACCGTTACGTCGTAGTTTTTATGATTGTGATTTTTATTGAATTCTTTCATATCCGAGCTCTCTCCGCGCTGCCTGCGGCTGAAGGTGAAATACGAGCCACTTCAACAAATTTATTTTATTGCTCTGGGTCGGTCACAAAATTCCTCAACTCTTATATTTTCTACGGAAATTCAGGAATTTTGGTTTATCGTATGTTTCATATCAACGTTTACTTGTCCAATAAAGTATAAAAAGTTTAAATTGAATTTAATGTTTTTTTGTTTCCAACATAACATACCTATACTTAAACATTCGTATGATGCTAGAAACGTGCTGGCACCATTTTGCCTTGCTTTCTACGAAGGAAAATTGCATACATATTTATGCACTTTGCAGAAAAGATTCGGTGAAAGTAAGATATCTAGTACTATATTTTGATTGTTATAATAAATTAACACAATAGAGAGCCAACATTTTGCGACCGATTGATAGATTGCTGATTAGCAACAAAGGTAATTTATCCAATTTCAAACAATCTACAGAACTTATGAAAGGTTAGACAATTTTTTTAATTCTACATGCCATTTTACCTAAGGATCCATATATGTTAAAAAATTGTGAATCGTAAATGATAAAGTACTATTCTCTTTACGCGTACAAAAAATAACGATACATAACTAAAATAAACTTGAGTCGAAACCCACGTAGGAAAGTACTAAACGTACGTCATAAAACAATAAACCTTCCCACCGAACATCAACCGGACCAGAAAGCAGGTCCAATAAAAGTGCCTTAATGAATAATGATATATTTATCGGATTACGGCTACTTCAAAGAGGTTGCCGTCGTCAATAGAAGCGGTCGGCGACTGCGCCGAGCCGGCGAGTAAGATAAAAGCCGTACAAATATTCAGTTGCAGCAGCGAGGATGTCGGTAATTTATGAATTTGTCAGGACAAAGTGAACATCGGCGCGGCGTAAATAAAGAGCGCTGCGGTGCGGATAAATTTGTGTCAGATCAAATAAATCGAGCGTGCTACGATTTGTTGCACTTATTGGACTATACACCTTCTCCTCCCACTGACATGACAAAAATAATTTCGGAAGCGGTTAACAATTGATCGTCAGTTGTTTCATTGCCTTCTACAATATTTATTTTCTGTTAAATGAACCGTACGTGTCATTGATGAAGCTTCCTTGGTCTTACGATTTAACAGATTTAACTATAGTTTATGTATACGAGAGTAGAATACGTACTATGGACAACTATTTTTATTTACTATCTATGTATTTGTTCTAGTTCTAAATTATTTTCTCGTTGTTTTGTTAAAGAAATAGCCATACAAAGAATATTCGATAATCTATTTAAAAAAATCGAAAGAACCATTTATTAAACCGTTTTCATTTTGTGTTATAGATGTTAACTGATACAAACAATAAGTATGTAATATATAATGAGTATGTAATAAAAATAAATAAAAGACTAACGTAACAAATTTAACTTACTAGTTTTGATTACACGAACACCAAACAGCTGAAATGAAATAAATAAAAGTTAGTAACAATTAAGAATTAAAAAATATTTCAGTGTAATAAAAAGGTGACTCACATTAGCTTTTTTTGTACAGAATCATAATAGGCTCAAATAATCAACTACAATAGTTTCCAAGTAATTAAGCTTTAACACTTTTATGTCTTCTATTCGCTATAGTAATTAAATAATTGTACAAATTATTCTATTTAAAACCAGTCTTTAATTAACGGAATTGCCAGTGACTAAGACCCAAGTAACTTGTTTACTTATAGTGTTTTATAAAGTAGGTAGTTGGTAGATACTTTTACCTCGTGAAGTGTATTAATGAAATGTATTTAATAACAGTTGAAGTGAACAGCAAGCAAGGCTAGCCGTTCGTTAAGTAATTAGGGCGTGTATAGCCGGTGCTTCGCCTGGGGCGGGCGGCGGCACTCTGTCTAGCGCGGGATGTAGGGCTGACACCTTGCACATTGTGTTTGGATATTTTTAGAGCTTTAATTTGTTGTAAATTTATAATTTTTGGGTGTAGAATATCGGGATAGTACAGTGTTATAATTTTGTGAAATTGTTGGTTTTTGTTTTTTTGTGAAATATTATCTTACGTAAGTCTGATCCAGCTTTGACTGGATTTTGTTAATACAAATTTTCAAAAGCTAAACAATAATAAAAAATTAAAAGGAAGTAGAAAAAGCATAACTTGGGACCCTAAGTTTCGGTACATACAATGTACCTACTAATAATTCCAAAAACTATTATATCGACTACTTATATAGTTACTTTATTGGTTCTTTATTAATTTAGCGATTGGTAAGTTATTTTTTAATCGCTATGTTTTAACTATCAGTCATTAACTCATGTTAAATCCTTGAATTTGACGATCCTTCGAACATTAGACAACATTCTAAAATAAAATAAGTTACCTACAGCATCAATGTTCCTACCCTATGCATTTGCCGACCTAAAGCTCCAGAACGTTTAAAATAGGAATCCCTTGCCTTTCGTGAAGGATTCTTATTATAAGCTCTGACGTATCGTCCTGTTCCTTTCATCTTATCTTTCTTCCTACTTAGTTCGCTGGTCCAGTCATTTTATATTACAATTAAACAAGCAATAACTTATTTAATATAAAAAACATATCTTTACACGTAATTTGTTTACGCTGTTACAGTAGTTAATGTTCAAGGTTGTTTTTTAACAAAACAAAAGTACAGTAGACAAACAAAAGTCATGAATTTATTAGAGAATTTATTTTAGTTAATTTATTATGCTTTATACTACAACTATAATTAAATTTATTCCTATACATTTGGTATAATTACGAGTGGAAATAAACAAATTATATTTGGACAAACATTTTCTATATTTGTAAACTTGGTATTTTATTTCCCCAAAGAATATTTTTTGGGTACAGGTAATTAATTATTTTTCCTTTTAATGTTAATAGGTTGTAGAATGGTCTGTGTAATAAAATGTTCTATCTGAAGATAAGGCACGCGTTGAGCGCCCCAACGTAGCGGGCACAAAGCGAGTAAATGAGTACCTACGTACTCGTAGCAACTGCGGTGGCGCAAATCTAATATGCATAATGTTGGCCTCGCTGGTTGTCAGTCCACAAATCAAGATGAGGAATTACTTGTCGACCGTTAATTAAAAGCTCAAGATAATCACAAGAAAAAATATTACTAATATAATCGTGAAAAGTATTGGACGCAAAGCTTGTATTTTTGGTAGAGCAAAAATATGAATAATATATGTTCCTTCCCAAAAATACACGTAGTGCAATTTATTTTTGCATAATAAGTAATATATGTAAATACTTTATTACGTCGAACATATTGCAATAATAAGCACATAATTCTGAAACCCCCAACCAAACACTACCATTTTGGGGCAAACTGTGTATTTTGACCATTACTCATCAAATTTATACCAATAAAAAGCAACAATTGTACATTTCAGCTCGACGACTTAGACAAATCGCCCTTGTATTGAACAATTTGTTGAGTAATCCTTGCATTTGTTTCAATTATACCGGCTTCCTCCTCATGGCCGCTTACTTACCCACATTTAAATCGGAAATGAGATTTCGTATACGTGCTCAGAATATACATTGAGAAATAAGGCAAATTTAATTGTACGTAGTTGCTAATATTTATTAAAATTAATGCCTATTACGTTCCGTGATTGCCTTAAGTTTTGATATTTAATTCATTCAAATAAGTAGAACCAAGAGACATAAAATTTGTATAATTAGATAATAAATTATATTAATTATCCTTAATATATGCAATTAAATAAAACTTTTTTGGAGTTCGCATCCTAATGAAGAAGGTCAAATTAATTTATGTAGGTAGACAAACTACCTGTGCAAGTGACAATAAAATATTTAACTCTATGGTGATGTAACTTTATGGTCTAGTCACTAGTGTCGTAGTGTCTCGAGAAATAAAAGAAGATGGCAAACGAAAAATTTTATTTCTTTTCCTTATTAATCTAACATGGTAGCAGAGCGTGGTTAGATTAGTATCGGCGTGTGATTGATCGTGTAGAGTCCTGGAAGAGATTGTGCAGGGAATAAAAGCATAATACCAGACTCGGGGTGTGACACGAATTTCCGTCGAGTTGAAAAAAAGTGCGAGATGGATCACATGATGACTTCAGCAGTCATAAGACTGGAGGGATCGAGAAACTGGAGCGTGTGGAAGTTTCAGGTCACGATCATACTGAGGGGTGCTGAAGTTCTTTCGGTCGTAGACGGGTCCGAAGTAAAGAGCGAGGGAAGCGAGACGGCGTGGTCTGCTAAGGATGCCAAGGCGCAGACGATCATTGTATCGCGGTTGAGTGAGCCCGTGATAGTCCATATATTGACCTGTAGGACAGCGTCGGAGATGTGGCGGAAGTTGCACAGCGTATACGAAGCTAAGTCAGCCACGAGCACGCTGATGCTGCAGCAGCGTTTTCTACAGAGCAAATATGAGGGTGGGGAGCTTTCCGTTTTTCTGGCGAAGCTTCAAGAAATGGCATCGCAGCTGAAGGATGCTGGGGAAGAGGTATCAGACAAATTCCTAATGACGAAGGTGTTGTTGTCGTTGCCAGAGACGTATAGTCATTTTGTTTCGGCTTGGGAGTCCGTTGAAGAGTCGAAGCAGAGATATGATGATCTGGTAGCCCGACTTCTCGTTGAAGAAGAGAGGAACAAGGCAAGAGGTCATAAGGAAAATGTGGCCTTGTATATCAAGAAGATGCCTCATAAGGCTAACTTTACCAAGAAGTGCTACAAGTGTGGCAAGCCAGGTCACGTTTTAAAAGAGTGCAAGAGTAGTGCGGAAAGCCGGAGATGTTTTAAGTGTAATGAGATGGGACACTTGAAACAAGATTGCTCAAAAAGATTGAGCGGTGTGCGTTCCGGTGAATATCACAAGAGTGTATTGTCAAAGGAGAATGCATTCATAGTAACAGCTTTGACAGCTTCTAGGACAAAGGAGAATAACATTGACAATAATAATACAGATTGGCTCATAGATAGTGGTGCCAGCGAGCATATGACAAATGACAAAAACTTATTTAAAAATTATGTGACAACGTCAAGCCGGTTTGTTATTGTTGGGGATGGTCGAAGTTTGCCAATAGCTGGTATTGGAGATATTGAGCTGCGAGTGTTCAATGGTGAAGAATATATAAAGTCGACGTTGTACGGAGTGTTGCATGTACCAGATATAAAAGTAAACCTGTTTTCGATAACGAGTGCAACGAAAAGAGGTTACACAGTAAAAATTTCCGATGAGCAGTGTTCATTCTACAATGTTGATAAAGAGTTGTGTGCTCTGGGTATGAAGAATAAGAACGGTAACTATTACGCTTTGAAAGTGTTGCGTGAGAGCACTGCCGCGGTTTCGTTGTTGGATTGGCATGAGAGGCTCTGTCATCAAAACGTGGAGTATGTTAAAAACACGTTAAGAAGTAATAATATTGATTACGAGAAGACTGATTTTCAGTGCACTTCGTGTCTGAAAGGAAAGTGTCACAGGCTGCCTTTCTCGAGGAGTGGTCAGCGAGCTAATAAGACACTTCAACTTGTGCACGCAGACGTGTGCGGCCCAATGGAGGTGGAGAGCGTTGGAGGCTCTAGGTACTTCTTGCTCCTGAGAGACGATTGCTCGAATTACCGAGTCGTTTATTTCTTACGGCGTAAAAGTGAAGTCGTACAGTCAATCAAAAATTTTGTAGCTTGGGCTGAAAGGGAAACTGAGAATAAGATGAAAGTATTACGTAGTGATAACGGAGGGGAATTCGTAAACAAAGAACTAAAAAATTTTTTGGAAGAGAGAGGTATTGAACACCAAACGACAGTGGCGTATACCCCTGAACAAAATGGGAGAGCAGAAAGAGATATGCGCACTGTAGTGGAAGCAGCACGATCTATGTTGTGTGATCTGCCTAAAGAGCTGTGGGCAGAGGCAGTAAACACTGTTGTTTACGTGTTGAATAGGACAACAAAAAGTAATGTTGAAGGTCAGACACCGTTTGAAACGTTTAAGAATGCAAAATTTGATGTGAGAGGTCTGCAAGGAGTGTTTGGTCAAAGAGTTTTTGTACATATACCAAAACAGAAAAGGTTGAAATGGGATGACAAGGGTAAAGAGGGAATATTTGTAGGTTATGATGGTTCTAAAGGGTATCGAATTTATTATGTCGCAGAGAAAGAAGTACACACTAAGAGAGATGTAATTTTCTTAAAGGGGCCAAAACAAGAACAACATGCTTTACGTGAAGCTGAAACATTGGTATTGTTAGAAAGTCCAACTGTTGTTGAACAACATGATAGTGAGGAACAGTTTTTTGACAGTAATAGCCAAGAAAGTGAAGATGTAAATAACGAAGAGGAAGTTATTGCAATTGAAAGTAACGATCAGGAGGGTACTACTAATGAAGAGGGAGACACTGGAAATACAGAAATAGAGGAAATAAGGACCAGGAGTGGTAGGTTGGTGAAGAAACCTGAAAGATTGAATGAGTACCATGTTTACTTCAGTGAAGAACCTTGTAATCTCAAAGAAGCTCTAATGTCACCAGATGCTGACGCTTGGAAAGAAGCAATAGACAAAGAGCTAGATCAGCTGAAAGAAAATGGGACGTGGGAACTGGTTGATGAGGTACCTGAAGGAAAGGAAGTAGTCAGTTCTAAGTGGGTACTGAGAAGAAAGGAAGGTGGTTACAAAGCTAGACTAGTAGCTAAAGGCTTTGAACAGAACTGTGAAGGTGTTAATTTATATGCTCCTGTAGCGAAACTTAACACTTTTCGTATTTTTGTGGCAGTAGCAACTAAACTCAGTCTAGAGATTAAACAAATGGATGTGTGTGGGGCTTTTTTAAACGCAAAACTTGATGAGGAGTTATATTTGCAATTGCCTGAAGGCACTGATTCTGTAGGTAGTAGATTTGTAAGACTTAAGAAGTCGATATACGGTTTAAAAAGGTCACCACGTTATTGGAATGAACATTTCAATTCTGTCATGTTGTCAATGGGTTATAAGCAGTCAGATAAGGATTCTTGTTTATATTCGAAAAACAAAAGTGCATACTTATTGTTGTACGTAGATGATATATTGTATTGTGGGACTGATAAAGATGAATTGATTAAAATGAAAAATACTTTATGTAAGACTTTCAAAATGAAAGATATGGGGCCGATAAGTAAATATCTGGGAATAGAGGTTAATCAAAATTTGGATAAAGGGGTTACGGTTATTTCTCAGAAAAGTTATTTGGAAAAGTTGTTATCACAGTACAATATGTCTTGTTGCAAAACATTGCAGTTACCAATCGATAAGAGTTATAACTTCGATGTTTTGAGGGGGGAAAGATCAGAGAGTTTAGAAATTGAAAATAAATGTAGAAAACTTGTGGGAAGTTTGATGTATGCAGCTATGGGGACTAGGCCTGATATTTGTGCTGTGGTAAATATATTGAGTAGGTACCAAAGTTGTGCATCTTTGTTACTTTATAAACTATTGTTAAATGTTTTAAGATATTTAAAGGGAACACTTGAGTTATGTTTGATGTATTACAGAGACTGTGATGAAAATGTAATTGGCTATGTTGATAGTGACTGGGGAGGGTGTAGCGACAGAAAGTCTACTTCGGGCTGTGTTTTTAAAGTATTTGGGAGTTCAGTAATGTGGTTCTCAAGGAAGCAGCCAACAGTTGCTTTGTCCTCTACCGAGGCTGAGTACATTGCGTTGTGTCTAGCTACCAGTGAGGCTTGTTGGCTAAAAGATATTCTGTCTGTGTTTGGGTTTGAAGTTAAGGTGACAATTTTTGAAGACAATCAGTCAACTATCAAAATGGCTAACATGGCTGTAGGCAATTCTAGGGTGAAACATCTAGATATTAAAAAGGCATTTGTTAAGGAAAAGTTGGATAGTGGAGTAATTGGTCTGGAATTCGTGAGGAGCACCGACCAGGTC
>DWJN01001723.1:0-17082 GCA_018248895.1 Carystus phorcus
AGATAGATAGATAGATAGATAGATAGATAGATAGATAGATAGATAGATAGATAGATAGATAGATAGATAGATAGATAAATAGATAGACAGATAGATAGATAGACTGACGTCTGTACTGTAAAGATAATTAATTAGAAAAAAATATCCATCTTCAAAACCGTTTGGGAGGAGTTGAATAACACAAACGGATAGAAGAATTATTTATACAAAGATTATTGAAAAAGGCCGTTAATCAAGCGGGCTCCTAGTCCTCTGGTTCCGTTAGGAATTGTTACTTCTTTATAATAAGTACCCGCTGTCATTCCAATGTTGAACACTCGATTGTTAATTATTGCAGATATATTCCAACCAATATATTAAAGGTAACGAACGAGATCTCAATCGCGGCGGTCGTTTTCTGCGCTACTGATTTATGAAGTAAAAGATGGGTGTACACACTAATTGTGGTGGGCGGTTTTTCTCGCAGAACAATGTCATAATGAGCCAGTTTCCACTTTCAATTTCAGTGCGGACGGCGCGCCGGTGCGGTGCCGCACGCAAAAACCGAGCTACCCTCTGCGTACCGACAGCAAATTCAGTGTTCCACCACACTTTAGTACAATTTTTGACTTAGTTAACATCAGGAAGTCGTTATAATCTTTAAACAAAGGAATAACATTAAAAATATTTGTATTATGAATCGCTAAAACTAAACACGGTTATATGGTCAAAGCGACTGTTATAACACCTATAACTGAATAAGCACTTACGTGTTAACAAATTGGATCTCTATTGACAACCGTTTTAGTAAAAAATATTAGTTTACGGCTTCCATTTTTTAGCATCAGCCATTCCTTCTCTACCCATTTCCTTTCTGTAAATACCCAATAGTTACCTACAGTGCTATGTGGTTAAAATTACTGTTCCTGACACGGCTTTCCTACACCTAAAAGCGACCAGCTTAGGCTTTGACAATTAATCAGTCAACAAAATACTGATCTAAATAGGTATGCATGAATAACTAAAAAAACAACCAACCTTTAAAAATTGCACTAAGTTTTTACACTTTTTACAAATCATTCTCAAATTCAATTCGTTGTTTTCTTTATAACATTGCAATAAATCAATCAGATTATAAATTATATTGATAATAATTAATCCGATTGTTGTTAGTAGTCGCTACTACAGAGTAACCAGAAACACTCTATACAATGTAATCTGTCAACGGGCTTACTTACTCCCAACACTTCACTGATACACAACGTTCACTAAGGAAGGAATATCGTTTCGCGACAAAATTGCCTATTACGACACAACGAGTCTACCCGATCTTTCCTCACACATTATTTTTCTCGTAACCAAAAATTATGTGGATTGGAATTCCCAAATTACACTTGCCATATCTATGAGTTACATGCTATAAAGTATAAGGGATATAATATAGCAATGCTAGCTTTCTACACATCAATTAACAAAATAACTTTAAAAATAGTTTTTATGACTCTAATTATATTTTTACGATGATACGATAACTCACGATGATACGATACTCACGATGAAGTTATAATGTGTCGTAATACGGTATACAAGATAAAAAAAATATTTGACATAAAGTAGACAGATTAATGACATCTGTCAAAAGATTCTATGCGTCACCGCAGTTCAGTCGTGACCACGATCCATGGAACTAAGTCGATATATGATTACTCGTATAAGTTTGGGTTTTCTTTTACAAAAAAATAATTATGTAGTATTCTTTGTCGTCCTTATTTACAAATGGCAATAAGAAATCACAACTTTGGCGCGTTAAATTAATCACAACATGCCATCAGTTTATCATGTGTTTATGCTGACCAGAAAACATGAATGTCCTATTAGACACCGTGTCCATTAGAATCGATACAAACCAATTCAATGTGTATTGTTATCCATAAACATTATAATGTTTCCGCTTCAGTCGTTTCCAATAAGTATAAAAGAATATAATTTCCCAGTACTTTCTACCATTTCTGCGGCCAGTACATCCAGCCAGCACCGTAACGCGTTTGTTTACCGTTTTCACTATCTATGAGTATTTTTCTTGTAAGTGAAAATTCCTGCACAGATTATCGCTTGCGCGTGCGACTCGCTTTTTTCCCGCCACAACTCTCGCGCCAATCCAATATGGCTGACAATACGTAATGAGGACGATACGTCTTCGTGATGTTACCGTTTTTTACCATTTCCAAGCTGCTTCACGATGTTTATAAGGCATGTCACTATTGAATTGTTGTTATTGCGATGACATTTGGCGATTAGGATCAGAATGTGACTCTTATTTGAATCAAATGAATATGGATATAATTCTGATATGAATTTGCATCAATAGTTACTTTTTCACATTGTTTACGCGTTTAAGCAAAATTCTGTACTCTACGAAATACTGATAATTTGCATTACTATTTCTTCAACTTTATTGGAGAAATTTGTAAAAAACATGAATTATTTTTAAGTACACCACCAAACAATATGAATTATGTAAATGTATACTTCATAGTTCAGGTTTATTCTATACATACATATAATAAAAAGTATACGTATAAACAGTATTTCTTAGTCCCTGGCCGTTGAAATTCAAGACATTTGTATGAAATACCTATTATGTATTTTTGCCATAAGGATATTGGCATTTAACGGTATCGGCTGCGACACGTGGAGTGTTTGCGCACGCCAAGGCAATACGTCGAGACAACAGACAAACACTTGAACACCGATGTTTATTGTGTCCTCGCAACTGGCAACGATGTTCACCCAATATAATACAAAAGATCATTTATATAACAACTATTTGAACATCGAATACCAGACGACTTAATGAGTTTTTTGTATTGCTCCTGGCTTTGTTTATTGAATAATATAACACACTGATTGTCGATTTATCAAAGATAGTAGTGTACTGGTGCGACCTTCCCTGATTGGGACCAATAATAGCATCACATTTGTTTACGACGCCGAAGTTTGATGATATTAAAACATATTGCATAAATATGAGCTCCGTTTGAAAGAAAGAATCGTTCTATAATTAAGAAAAAATAGCATTGTTGGTAAACAAAAAACATTTCATTTCTTAATTGCTGTGTTGCGAAAAGATAAGCTTGCATGCCAGATGTAAATGGACATGTAACAGAAGAGCAATAGCGTCAGCTAATTAATTGCATTTATTTTCGCCGCTTAAGCGATCGTAGAAAAGAAATTCGTATCATTAACGGACAGTATTATTACGACATATTCGTCATTGCAAGTAATACGAAGATGGCGGCCGAGAATGAAGTAATATCGCCACGTACATAACCTAATCCAACGAGCACTCAGTTGACCGGATAGAACGCTATTTATACAGAGAAAAAAGCCATACACGACCAGTCTTCCTGTGCTAATCGTTGCCAATTACAAATAACGTACGATGCAGTGTTGCCAGCGTGTCCTGTGCATGTGTGTGTGAGCGTGTGTGCGTGCGAGGCGCGCGGGCGCCGCGGCAGCGTAGCCTTGAATGCGTACATCGACTGCACTTGCTCCGATATCAGTTCGGAAACGCTGTGCAACTTCGCGAGAAGTAATAGACAATGATGGACAAGTAGAATTGGATTGATTAGAACCTTTATCAAAATGTACATCCAGATGACTGATTAACATCAGTGTCAATCTGTATTTACTCATTATTATTCAGTATATTAACTAAATCCCTTATTTTATATTACAAAAATAATGATAAAACTAATTAAAACGTTGATAGTAGAGGCAAATAAGTTTCATAGTTAACTATTTCATAAGTGTCGTATATTTTTAACACTCGTAAAAACTACCTACGTTGTAATTATATATGACAAGTTAATCATATTATGTATAGCAAAAATACCATCATAATATCCGAACGCTCCAATCCACAACACCTCGATCCTTAGCCCATCTTGTTTCTGCACCTATCTCTGTCTACCTCGATACATCAGCTCTAGCCCCGTCTCTGTTTTTGCGGATAATTGGCGCCGGAGGAAGCGAGAAACGGAGAGATTGATGATCTAAGCACCGGATCGATCGACCACTCAGACTTGTTCTTTTTAACTTTTTTATTTAGGTTTTTACATCTCGCAATGTTATTTTAAGTTCCGTTGCTCGTTGCAATTCTTTATTTAAAGGTTTAATTTTATTAAACTTCGGATGGCGTGTTTCTTGTGGAACGTTTCGAGTAACGATATTGGCTACAATATTTTAATAATCATATTATGGTAAAATGGTGTAATTCAAGATATTCACACGGTACCTCGAAGAATCTCAAAAAACTTATTTGTATGTAACATGTCTTATCAATGCTCAGCTCCTATTGGTCGTAATATTATGTTATATAACTTATAGCCTTCCTTGGTAAATGGACTATCCAACACAAAAATTATTTTCCAATTCGAATTAGTAGATCCTGTAGTGCGTTCAAAAAAACAAACTCTTCAGATTTATAATATTACGTATAGATATATGTATATATTATTATTTTGCATGCCTCTATTATTTGGAAGATACGAGTGATCTATTGTACTTTTTAAGACCGTAATCGTATTTTATGCAAATAAAGCGTTGTTTATCATCTATCGTTCCGTGTAGCCCGTCCGACTAGCTATAACCCTCATGCTTAAGTCAGCCATCTAGCAACATGTTTTGTTCCAACTGAATTTTAGAGCCAGTAGCTTCTTTCGTCTCTTGTTTTTTGGTCAACGTATCAGTAATGGGTTTTTTTTAACAATTCTTGTGCTTCTTTGTCCTTCCTTTGCTTTCCTTGAGTCGTCACGTGTGCTTCATGTAGTCACGTGGCTCGCTGGCTTCGTTTATTGGCTTTTTATTAAGTCAGCGAGATTTTACCCGCGGCTTCGTTCGCGTTAAGAAACTCATCCCCTATTTTATCCCCTTGGGGGTAGAAATGTTCAAAATCCTTTCTTAGCGGATGCCTCCTTCATAACATCTACCTGCATGCCAAATTTCAGCCCGATCCGTCCAGTAGTTTGCGCTGTGCGTTGATAGATCACTATGTCAGTTAGTCACCTTTGAGTTATATACATAAGATAAAAAAATATGATCATACATAAATAATTAGACTATGGCTTACATTAGTGCTTTGTATTGACTGCTACTGTACAAATATAAAGTAAACAATGTAATGTAATATCTTATAATATATAGTAATTCAATATATTATTTATACTAATAATATAAAGCTGAAGAGTTTGTTTGTATGAACGCACTAATCTCAAGAACTAGTGAATCGAATTGAATAAATCTTTTTGTGTTGCATAGTACAGTTACCGAGGAAGACTATAGGCTATATAACATAACGCTACGACTAAAATGAGCTTAGCATAGATAAGAAATGTTACAAAAACGGGACAAATGTCCCAAGGTGATGTGAAGTTCAGCGGGTGTACTAGTGATTATTATATATATTACCTACTAGATGAACCAACAAACGTTGTTTTGCCATATAAATTATTATTTAAAAACTTTTTTTATAACCATAAAAATGGTTATAGTGTGTTAACCTTAAAAGCTAGACATATGCTTCCGCGGACTTTTATTTAGATCTTTTTGAGGGGAACGATATTGTAATAGGTGATTCTTGAGTAACTTTCACCGTTTACTCAGCGCACGCATGGAATGCTCAAAATTTTTCCCGTTTTTGCAATATTTTTTATTGCTGCTCCTCTCCTATTCATCTTAGCGTGATATTCTATAGCCTATAGCCTTCCTCTATAAATGAACTATCTTACACTAAAAGAATTTTGCAAATCGGTCCAGTAGATCCTGAGATTAGCCCGTTCAAACAATCAAACAAACAAACTCTTCAGCATTATATATTAGTATAGATAGACAAATAGATCCAGGCTAGCTATCAGTTTGAGGTGGGATGTAGACATGTGTGGGCCGTAGCTAAACATAGGTCGTCTACACATCAGTTACTAGTTCCAAATCAACATAACAGTTTATTTTAAAGTTATGTCGGTGTGTTCAGTGGCGGCGCACGACCGGTCCCCGTGGCCCAGCGTGCCGCCAGCACATGTCCGCCGGCCACGTGACTGTTTGTTTCCAAACTGTAAAGGTCACGAAAATGTTCGTGATTTTGCAATTATTACTCCTTGTTTGTGTAAATTGTTTTTTTATTATTGGTCGTGTACAGTATAAGTTAGCGTGAACATTGTAACTTGCCTTGCACTTTGATACTGTCGTCTTTTTGGTCTATAGAAAATTCACTTTGTAACGAAATAATTAGGATTCTGTAAACCTCTTTCTTCTTTAAACAATAAAAAATACTGTAATTATAAAAAAATTAAGTGCGATGTCGCAGTAGTCTAGTTAGTAGCGAGTTGGTGACCTTGCTTGCGTGTCCCAGATTCGATTCCCGGTCGTAACAAACATTTTTATGACAGATAAATGATTGTTCTCGGACGGTGTAAGTATACTTATATTGTCCACGCCATGTGCCATGTTTATTATTAAAAAAAAATATATGAAAAATTAAAACGCATGTATGGAGTAACAGCGTATTACACAGGGTCCCAATAGTGTGCAGTAATTTCGGAACTAACAGACGCTCAGATAGTGAGACAAAACAGTTTAAGGCACACCATGAAGCCCCCTGCTTCAGTAAACGTATCTACATCGTATCTCAAGAACGCCCTATTCATCCTATTGACATACTTGTACTACTGTTACACATATTTTTAAACCGATGATAATATTTATATATTTTATTGACAGAAAAACTGTGCGTAGCCAATAATTGAAATATGTACACTTTTATGTTTTAATGATAACATAATGATAGCTAGTGGCTTATTTCCTTTTTTTTATTATATAAATTAGTCGCCTCTGCGAATTAAATTCGACCCTAATGCGTTGTTTTAAGAGTTTACTTTAAGTCAATTGTTTTTCTATTTTCTTCAATTTGAACTGTGCCAAATTCAACAGACATACGTGCCTCTTGATTAAATAGCACCTCAATTTCAATCTTATTTAATTTACAATACAAAAACGATAGTCAGTCATAAATATAATCAGTTTTTGTACACCACTTCTGTTTGTACCTACATACGTATTGTAAATTTAATGTGAAATTTACTCACTGTTACCTTTATTTACTGCTTTATGCTGTGTTTACCTGTCATTGGTTTTGTATGCACCATTATGACATAACATTAGATCTAAATTGAATTGTAATAATGTAAAACTGTTAGTAAACCTTAAAAACGAAATAACTAAGAGTACAAAGGTTTTATCTTTTGCATCAATACTTACATATACATTTTCAAAAATATTTTTATTGCATCAGTTATGTTAAGTCGTAAATTCCTAAGAATTTCTAATCCAAATCGTGCTACGCATTATAATTTGTTATAGTAACCTTATACGTTAAAAGTTAAATATTATTTTCCAATACACCTATATACAGCTTTGCCTCGTAAAGCCAAACAAGCGATGTTTATATAGATATCGCTATCTCCAAAAATATCTGCTACAGTGTCGTGGAGACAAAACACCGGCTCGGACTCGACACGCCGTAGTTCAAGGTTATCATTGAAATTTTCCTGGGAAGATGATAATGTGCCCGTTACATAAGCAAGTGCGGGTTCGACGCCCGATCGGCTGATACGCACCGACCCCAGATACCCTCGATAGCTTATCTGCGACATGGCGCGCCTCTAGCGCTTTAGATTCTTATTAGACTGATATTATAATATCGTTGATGCAACATTTAATATCTTCAAGTCAACAGTGACTGCTACTTAGTTAATGCTTTACCATCCAAGACTACAAAACTTACCATCAGATGGGACTGTAGTCAAGCATTAACTTATAATTAATTAAAAAAAAAATTTAAATACATATGATTTGGACGGCTAAATTTAAGGTTCTGTAGCGCCCGGTAATAGGATTTCTGGGTGACATGGACAAATATAAAAGAAATAAACACAGGTCGCGATAACTACACCGATGTCAAATATTCATCTTTGACAATAACGTAAGCCCTGACTGGGAAATGAACCGGAGACCCTCGCTCACTGATCCCATAGGAAGGATAAATTCTTAATGATATTCCCTGATGAAATATAGTAGCAATGGGGTTTTAAATACTGTTACTTCTCGCTGAGATTTTCAACTCCAGATCATTTCATCATTACAACATCGACTTTCAACGGCTGTAGCAAAACATTCATAATCTACTGGAGATTTCGTCACATTTTCCTTCATTGTGAAACCCAATATTAAATAGACGAATATATCAGCTCCTTATGAAGCACCTCATAATAATCTATTCGTATATACTGGTATTTACAAAACCATTTCTGCATTCCAATCCCCGAAGGCAATATAAATAGCGCGGGCAATGGTAAAGCCGCAAATCCTCGCTAATGACAGTGACGGCGAAGCCTCCGCAGCTGCCTGCAAACCTGTAGCCAGTGACAGCGTGACGTATTGCTGCATTAAACCGAAAGCAGATAGCAGGACGACTTGCTCACCATTACTGAGTACGGTATTAATACACGTCCCGGTACTAATATATACCGCACTTAAAGTTGAACCACCTTTACAAAATAAGGTCTAAACCACGATTCAGAAGTATAGGTTTATCTTTAATACTATACTTTAGACCAAGGTTTATTTTAGTTGGTCTAATAGGAGTTTAAACCGGTACTGTAGTTAGTCCACGTTTTGTAATAGGGCGTTAAGGTTTGGTACAATCTTTGCCAGTCGTCATGTATTTTGTAGTCTTCTACGAGCGAGTACGACACGCTTTGCTTCGTCATTTGTTATGCACGCCGCGAAGGACTGGAATAAATTGCCGGCTCGGTGCTCCTATTCAATTATAATGGATGTATCGTCAAGTCTAGAATTCTACTTCTCAGTTCGCTTTATAACCTAAAATTGCTTCGCCACTCACTATCAGGACGGTTTTCAAGTAAAATATTGAAGTGTTATTAATGCATTGTTATAGACTTTGTACTATACCATAGAAAAATATACATACATATACATACATAACACGAATTAGATTTGGAAGAAAAACAACACAAAAATATTATATAGGTTTGTTATTAATTGATATTTATGATCCTTTTCACATAAACACACCTTCAAATCAAATTATAAAAAAAAATAGTAAAAATGGAACTTTTGACATAACCAATCAAAAACAATATGCACTTACATTACACGACTCAATCGCATCCGCCCCCATTACACACGACCAGCCATAACACATGTACTGGGCGTAAACACGGCCGACTGGTAAAAATAACACTAGTCCCAGTTATATAGAACTTCCGAGTTGATCGTAGGCTCGCTGGCAAGGAAACATCAATGGTTCGCCTCACGGCCGCCACCTACGTGACCCGACGTAGTTCCTTAAAGTTGTTTACTACGGAAAGAACACCACCGAGTCGAAAACAACATGACGTACTAAACATTCCCTCGCCGAACACTACGACTCAAATTATCTCCATAGGCCGAATAGGCGAGTGACATTGGCTCTACATTTGTCGTAGGTACCCTGTCTATCGCGACCGGCGTAGCCTGAGCCGCACGGCCGTCGCGATCGCTCGAGAACCGTGTCAGTCCGGTCGGAGAAGCGAGGGAGGGGCGGACCAGCTTACGGCGGACGAGTCAGTGTGTCACGTGGTCGGCGCACGCGCAACTTTATTTGTAAACTCGGTCAATGCCCCGAGCGTTAGATAAAAAAACACATATACAAAATGTTTACGCGGCGCGTTACGCAAAACTGTGGTACTGATTGTTTCTCGCGTTTCGGATCACGTTGATATTTGCGTTGACGCCGCAGATTGTACGCGACGCAGGCTTGTTTATTGTTTTATTACGTATTTTATATTATATATTACTTTAATAGGTTCGGAACCACGAAACTCGTGCCGGCTTTATGCTGTAGCACCGCCGAATATCATATTTGTACTAGAAGTAAATTACGATAATAAATGACGTGTTGCAAATTTATTACTTTACAATATTATATAACGTATATCTATAAAAGGAAATAACATTATATTACGACGAGTAATTTCGAAAAAACACGTAAAGTGTACAATAACAGACAAATATGTTCTGTTTATTGAATCATAAATTACTTATCATGACGTTAATGTTGGAATTGCATAAGTTGTCGTTTGCAGAGGGTAAAATTGTTAACACGCCGTACTCGGATGACTCACTTGTAATGTAGGTCGTCCCGAGGATATTTGGAACGTTACTGGAATCCATCGCTACATGGGCTCTATACAAAAATTACTTCGAAATCAATAGCGAATAAAATTTTCCTTCTAATGTCGATCGGTCAAATGAGCACGCAAAAAGAAACGAGTAACAATCTTTTAATAGATTAATTAATAGACCAGCCCCAGTGAAAACCTGTCTGGCAACTCGGGAAATTAAGGAAAGCTCGCCGACGAAAGTGGAAAAAGCTCCGCCGCACACACCCGCCGGCACGCACACAGCCGCGCGCCGCTGTGTGCGCGCCGAGCACACAGCCGCAGCGATACGAAAACGAAAGTGTCCGAGCGGCGCCGATGATTGCCGAAGCGAGCTCACGAAGTCAGTGGAACTCGTCGTCGAAACTGGGACATCAGTCCGCAATTTGACGCGAACGCCGGCGGACGCGGCGCGCGGTTGCCACACAACACATTACGCTGTATGACATAACTGGAAACGCTTGTGATTATGGTGTCCGTGTGAATAATTAACGATGATGGCAGTGGAGGTCCGTCCGGCGAGTGCCGGCCCGGACACGCGCCGGTCGCCGGCTGCGGACCGTCGGGCGATGAGCGCCGACTCGGAGCCGCGCACCCTGGCCGCCAGGAAAGCTTACCCCGAACCTGAGGTGGAAGTTGCCGCCGACGCGCCCCTAGACTTGACAGTTCACACCCGCAAAGAGATAACAGTTCGCGATTTCGCCCGCCACTCGTTCGCCGATCCCGCGGACTACGTGAGGGCGCAGGTGATCCTGAGACAGTCCCGGGAGTACCTGGCCGCCGCCGGCCGGGACTCCGGGACCGAGTCGGACGACTCCGCCGGCCGCTTCAGCCCCGGCGAGGATCCCGTCTCCGGGAAAGCGTACAAAAAATCCCTAATGAAGAGATACAGTAAGTCAATGTTTCTTTATTTTCGACGGTTCGCATATTGCTGCTGATAAAGAGCTAAGCGGAGCTGCAGCCGACCGGTATTTTTAGAGTTGTTTGTTAATGTTTGCAACGGACAGATAAGAGGACGCGGAACAGAACACCGCGAATTATCGTTCATTTTCCGCATAACACAATTTTTTTATGTGTGTGACTTCGATTCGTTAGGGAGTGTTGAATATTAGCAACAAGTTTAATTTACTACGGTAAGAAACAAGTATTCAGGAGTGAGCTGAATTGCTGCCAGCACCGAGCTCGCTCGCTGGCCCTTGCTGAGCATGGCCAACACTGATAATGTAACTAGTCCGCCTACTGTTATCTAATGAATGTAATTGATTTATTTAAAAGGAAAGGTTCCGTTTATGCCGGCGGGAAAAACATAAATTTACCGTTTATTGATACCTATCACAACATTACCGTGAGCTGTCGTCACCGGTTGCATTACATTATTTTATATAGTGGCAAATATTTTGGATATTATATAATAGTTGCAGTAAACATTGTTATAAACAAAAGCGGGCGAGCCTACGGCCGTAGCGCGCTACAGCCTGCTACGGCGGCACCCAAACAACGTCGCTCTCGCTACATATTACACCGACGTATGATTTTACGGTCTTACCAACCTTGCAAATCTCGCTACATACATGAATATTCAAAACCAGCCTGATTATACTGTAAACCTCCAATCCCCAACTTTTCTATCAAATTAAATAAATCACTTAACAAAAATAGTAAAAAATAGATATTCACATATGTAATACAAAAAATACCAATAATATCTGTTTAATTACACCGACATCAACAAGTTATGGGAAAAATAGGATTTTACTTGGAAGTCATATACCCTAATGACAAACATACAACAACAACAAAGTAACATACTGTATACCCCCTTGACACACAAATCCGAACTCGCGTATTCTAATATGAAAATTATATTCTAATAAAATTATTTCCTATTAAGCCATTAGTCACTTAACATAACAAAATAAAATTTTACAGTATAACTCATTTATAAAACGCAGCTCAGCTCACGGCCCTATATCTCTCAAGAAATATAATATTGTATAAGAGGATCGTAATTGTACAATACACTATGAGGTCGGAAATTGTCACTCGTATCATAAGACTACTTTTTCACATTGATCAGAACTAACTTTAATATCAAGAATAATAATAATCTCAAGAAGTTCTGATGTGATCAATTTAAAATCAGAATAACTTGATACTATTGATCCGAAACTGCATCATCTCGAATCAGCCACATCCGAACAAAGAATTTCAAACACATAATTCATGTATGAGCTTAAATAAATAAATAAACAGGTTAACATTATTTATTAAGACGGGGATTTTATAAATTTTAACAATTATAGCCACTTCTTGATCAATTTTAATTTATCCTGATATTACTCACAAACATGTTTTGAGACAATTTTAAAAGGCGTATCGTTTAACACTTAAATAACATTATAACACCTGTAGTCATATTAAAACCAATTGAGTAAATAAATTACATTAAAGCAACCACATTATCATAGGTTTCAGGTATCAATAATGGTTACAGTTTTAAATTAATTTCACGAGACGGCTCTTATCAGGGAGTTGCGAAACATTTCTGTCAAACAAAATAGTCATATTGTGTTTAATAGCAAATAACAATAACAACATTCATTAATATAATATATTTTTTAGAAGATAAATTCTTAAACTTATGTATACTTATTATTCAGTGCAAATAAATATTTGAATTTGAATATACATACATATCTTCAATTAGGTAGGCACAAAATGCTTTTTCGTACACAAATTTAATTTTTATTGAAATAAGTTGTTACACGTTTTAGACACTTCTAATAATGGGCACAAGTTAAATGATTTTAAACTTATCTCATCTTGGATTGCATTCATTTTACAATGGGTATTTTGTACAATTAAGTAACTCTTATTATAAATATTACATTGCACATTACACTATACCTTCAGAAAGCTGTACATACTAATGGTACAAACATTTAATAATAAAATAATTAATAGATTGATCTTTCCTGAACAGTGAATGGCGTGACGGTCGATATTGTTTTAAAGCTGTTGCTTCTCTCTGTACGAGTACCACTATTGATGGATCAATTTCAACCAACTCACAGACCAACGTCACTAACAAATCAGTTGACGTGACCACAATTAATAGTACTGGGTTGTAAATCGTCAAAATGTACATTGTTATTAATGTCAGTAATTTGGTGGTTTTGCGACGGCTTCTACATACTTAAAATCTTATGTCGGTGATTCAGGATATCGTACGAAGTGTGACAAGCCACCCCTTCCTCAAGTAAACTGTCAAATAACACACTATTACAACTGGGGACTCAAGAGCTACCTTGTTAGCTTATCAACCACATAAGTGATTCAGTCACTTACAAAAAACCTTAAATAACAATAACTAGTTTCACATATTTGCTTCCGAAGTACGTCCCTAATAGCCGCGGCAAGCTATTCGGATATCGGATATCTATTCGGATTCGGATATCGGTTATCATTAATTATATTGAGTATTGTTTCCTGGTTGCTTTTTAGGTTAATTGTATTTTGTCGGCGCGATAATCATTTTGTTTATTTGAAGCGCAATGATTCATACTAATTACTGCTAATATCGTCTAATAAAATTATATGTATATTAATAATGGCTTGTGGATTATATCAGGAAACATACGCGGTAGGAATGAGACAATACAAAAGTTGCTTGCTTACAATACATTATTATATTTTTGGGATTAGTATAAGCAAACACACAGACATACAGACGAATATTAACGATAAAATTATTGGTTATCTATCGCGCCAATAAATACTCCTAACAATGGTAATTCTCAAACATCTTGTATAGGTAAACGTCAGTAAGTTACGGTTTTATTGTATGTAGTAAAGTATTACGTCTGTATAGTTATCACAAGTGACATAAGATCGGTCCACGTGAGAAAACTCAATGGCGCCCACGCGACCACTATAAGCATTAAATAAGTTCAAGTCGGTACAATTTTAAATTATAATTTAATTTTATTCTTGAAGACTAGTATAATTCTGCATTTATAATATGTCCCGTTTTCATAGGGACCTAAATAAAAATACACATTACGCACACTACCATTCATTTGGCACACATACTAACAGAATATATACACATACATACTCTTTTATGGAATAGTCTGTAACAATAAATCCGTATTAATGTACAAACTTAAAACAAATTATGGTCTAATTTTTAAAGTGAGCGTTTCTAAAGCGCTTTCATTTATTGTTGTCATTTTCATTAATTTATATAAAAAGTACATAAGATATTTAAAGTTTTAGCATTTTTAAAGTGTTACATGCGTCATGTGTTTACTTAATTTTGCTACCTTGTGGCTCTTGCCTGCCAAAAGGCTGCCTTTGCCCTAGCGGTGCTTACAATAATATACATATAGTTACAACGATACATACAGAAGTTTCGACTCTATATCAAGCTACGTAACTCGCAATAGGGTTTAACATCTATGTGCTTGTTAAGACACAAAACACCGTCCTGTGATGTTCTACGGCTGTACAATAAGCTATTGTGTCTAGGAATGCGGACACATTTTCCGATATCAATCGTATAGACAGCCGATATTTATATTGTTTCTAATTAACATAAGCGCATTAGAATCGATAGACTGAGTGAAAGAATACACAAGAAGAATAAACAAGAATAAAAAAGAAGATTTGTAAGAAAAGGGACCAGCTTTCACAATGATATTTCCATTCTTCCTTGAAAAGTAGATATATGATTTTTTTTTTAATTAAATAAGTTAATGCATGACGTGACTAAGGTCTCGCTCAATAGCTACCAGTGTAGTCCAACACGGAGAATGCACAACTTAGTATAATCTTCTATACTCTCCTCTTAAATAGTTATGTTACACACAGACACATTAAACGATTACACACATTTGCTATTTGCAACACGCCTTACTACCGTTCGCCAACCGCGGCATATATTATACTAGCTTTTGCTCGCGGCTTCGCTCGCCTTAAGAAACTTTCATCCCCTATTTTATCCAATTAGAGGTAGAATTGATCAAAATCCTCTCTTAACGGATGCCTACGTCATAACATCTATCTGCATGCCAAATTTCAGCCCGATGCGTCCAGTGGTTTGGGCTGTGCGTTGATAGATTACTAAGTCAGTCAGTCAGCTTTGAGTTTTATATTTAGATGTCACAAATAAGTATACGACTTATGTTTTGTATATTTTAATTTCCCATTAAATTACTATCACTACATATCAATATGAGGTTAATTGGGGCTTCATGGAGACCACGGGGAGGTATCAGCCAGTAATAGACTCGTCGCGGACGACACCCTTCCCCACCCACGCCTATTAATCTATTTACTTACCTCGAGCTCACAAAAATAATGTCTCAGAATAGGTCGGGTATATAATGTAATACATATTGTGTTCGCAAGTAGGACGGGATAAGTTTTTATTATACTGAAAACTGCTCGCGGCGACTCTTTGGATATATGTGAATTTCGTTACAGAAGTAAGGTAAATTAAAAACAAAATAAACACGTAAATAAACATACTGGGCAAGAAAATATATTCCGCTGTATTCCCTAACTCCAGGGAATTGGAGACATATGAAAAACCTATTTTTAGGATAATATCATCATATTGAATTTAATCACGTAAATTTTTTATTCAAAGTCTTTACCGGGTGTTGCTTAAAAACTAATGTTTTTCATGATGATAGCACGGAAATCTACCACACTTTAATTGAACATTTACAGTTTGCTCAAAACACGGTAGAGCGCATATCAAAAAAATATACGAAGCTCGTTGTCAATTTCAAAAAGGACCTAAACTCAAATAATTTATTTCATTTCGGCGACAGAAGCCGGCTCTCCAGGGCGGTAGTGGCGGGTAGGGCTTTACATAAAGGTTATATTGTCAATATACAATTAAGTTATCAATAATATTACTGGTATCATTAATTTCTAAAGCCTGCCTCACTGGCTGCCACCCTCTCGCTTAAAACATCCGCCAAATAACTGAGTTTTTCACCTGGGGCCTTGAGATGTTTTGACCGGCAACGCATTGATTAGGATTTGGTATAGCTGTCCTTACACCTTGCAGTCTGTGACATAAGCCAGGTCTAAATAGTATACTGAGTGAAGAAATAACCAATATTGGTTGTCTCCAAGCCGACCCGAGGTTCCGTCATTAACACAGTGCGTGCCCAGCACATGCAACATTTATGAGTTTAGCATATATAAGAAAAAACTAAAATCGAAACGAGTGCATAAAATTGCAGTGGGTTTGTACAATTTCCGTCTACAAGTGCAATTCGTTGCAATGCATGTTGCACTAACACAAATAAAGGTCGTCGACACATCGCGGAAAATGTACCTTATGTTATTAGCCTACAGCGGCCGACTGGGTTGTTTTGTTATTTGTGTAGACAATACTTATATTTCATAACCTAATGTTTAAATAATGTACTTTGATGTTTCCAAGGGCAATGTACGGCTGTGTCCGGATGTAAACGCATGCAAATTTTGCCTCAAAACTGCATTTAGTATAACCTTGATAACCGAATCTGAAAATTATATACATATATAACCGAAATGTTATCTCTTAGTCTTCATGAAAAGTTCTAAGTAATCGATATACGACCAAATTCAATCGTATTGTAATTTTATTGGAGTTATGACCACTTTGGAAGAGAAAGACATCGAACTGGACCACACTGCTTAATCTTCGGCCATTATCCTTAGTTCAGATCAATAAACAATAACCCGGAACATGAATCATCTTATAACTACGTCTATATCAATAAAAACATCACAAAACGTACTTGTTAAGTAGGTGTAATAAATG
>DWJN01001724.1:0-17079 GCA_018248895.1 Carystus phorcus
AGGAACTACTGGACCGATTTGAAAAATTCTTTTAGTGTAAGATAGTCCATTTATAGAGGAAGGTTATAGGCTATAGACATCACGCTAAGATGAATAGGAGAGGAGCTGCAATAATTAATATTTATGTACCGAGTCTTTTAAAACTCCCCTGAGCATGGACTAATATTTAAGGCAATCTATACCAGTTAAACGTAGTAATGCCGGTTCCTTTAAAAAAGCATAATAATTATTGTTAAGTTAGTTTCCTTTTTCTTTCGCTAGTTTAAATTGAGATGCCTGAGATAACTTTTAATTTCGCTAGTTTCAGTCGAAATTCTGCAAATGGAAACGGGGTAGGATCATTTTCCCTGTGATCTCTAAATATTAACATCCCAAAGCTTTATTGGTTTACCCTAAAACGTAAAACTTACTTGTGTTTGGAAGCATTTTGTCAGCTGTTGGATGCATGCATCGTGGACAGCACTCTCCAGGTGGCGTTTCTTGCTGGTTGGCGACACAGGGCAACACTGGACAGGCGCGCTTGGCGCACGACAGCGCGCCACGGACACAGCGACACGACAGGCATGGCTCTTCCGGGATGCGCACATCCCGACCTTCGCCTACACGTTGACCGTTTATCACGCACTCTGGAAACAAGAAATTATACCAATTAGTCAAATATCAGTGCGAGATAAAAATTACTATCAATTAATTCTTTTGAAATATTTCTGGTTATTAAACGCCTTTAAGTACCAATGATTGCGCCAACTAGTTTGACAATAGAAATAATGCACAAGACCGACGACTTCTACTGTTTATGAAATAATTATAGAGTGAAATCAAATTGTGGCTTTCATTATATCATATTTCTTGGTTTTAAAATAAAGTAAAACCTTCCAAGACATTTAGGTTAGGTTAGGTTAGGTTATTAAATTAGTTTAATAACATTTTTTTAGTTGCCGTTATAATCGTATATTTGATTTTTATGTTTTCTGCGCGAAACAACTACGAACTTGACCAAAGTTACTAGTATAATATATCACGGAAGCCTCGACCAACCTTCCTTGCTGTTTTGTGATTTAAAATTAAATGAAATAAAAATATATCGCATTTATATACATCATGCTGGTATACCTATTAAATAATTGATTTAATGGTGATTGTTCCTAATTAAAATAACTTATTTGAATCTCAGTACAGTTAACTTGGATAAGATTAAATTTAACCGTAACTTTTTTCTATTTCTGTTCAGTTATTTATTCTAAAGATTTGGTCTTAAGAATCTCCCCACAAAGAAAATATGAGGTTGAAAATTTCACTGAAATTTAAGTTACCTTGGTAGATAATAAAATCAAAACAAAAAAGGCGAGGTGACTCGATTCTGACATCCGGGTGTATGTTAATATTTGTGATGTGTTATTTATGTGAGTGTAATACGTCGTTTAAGTCACATCGGCTAAAAATATAATAATGCATATTCACACTTTGAAACTGTTACATATTGTGAATTTAAATGAGGTGTACAATAAATATTAAGTATTTAACAATTAAATGAATATATATTTACAGCACTTCCATTCATTTAGCTGCAAATTGCATAATAAAATGTTAATTTTTAAATTAAAATATTTTTTTTGTTAATAAATATTTGTAGCGCAAATAGTAACTTGTCAAACTGAATCGAAGTTTTAATGTATGGATTCCCATGACTATAATTCTTGAGATGTCCTTTTTGCCGTGCATTTTATTCCAAACGAGATTTTGTATAGGTCAGCATAAAAAATTTCGAGACAAAACCCGATCCATTGTTTGGCCGGCGTGGTTAAGGTCCAGCGGCTCACGGTGCGACAAAGCGAAGCGCAAACTCCATAAATTAGTGCGGATGGACGATGAATCAATCAGAGACTAATGAATACGAGGGGGGCGTTCGTGATCGCACACAGAGTTCGAGACCCACCGCCGAGAACCGACCACCTGTGCACTTCTACCTCCAAATGATGCCAGCAGTACACATTCGTCGAGAACGTCTCGCCGTGTCTCGGCCGATGATGCTCTCGACGAAGGCATACGTGTACACACTCGTTTCTTCATTTGTATTCAAGATTCCCGAGACAATGGACGTGGAAATTGCAGCTGCTTTTTGTCTTTGTGCTGTGAGCTATTATAATTTTTTATCCGTTTACCATGGAAAAAATATTGGTACCATTTGATAGTACTCCAAAAATTGTAATTCACGCTCATTAGACCACATGGCAAAACATTGACACTTACACAGTCAGCAAGAAACTAAATGAACAGGTGTGTACATGCATGCATCCGTATTCCTCGCGAGACGCAACGAGTCCTTTTAACTCGAACACTAGAATTCGGCAAGCGGCCGAGATCGACCGAGACGAGACGCGAGAGACCGAGATAGGACGAGACCACCACATACTCGATTTTGGTCTGTCTCGGAATCTTTCGGCGAGTGTGTACAGTCGGCATTATATTCCCGACTAAACAAAATGCGTGATCGTTGACATTTCAAACACTACATCTACAGAAATCACATTGTGAGTAACAGAACAGTTATAAACATACTTGATTCGCAATCAAAAAGCTTTTACGGCAGCTTGTTTTGAAGTACCAAGAAGTGCGTTTGAATATAATTTAACTCTGAATGCGCACACAAGTACTACCTATTCCTTTGTATTATTTGTGTTGTTATTGAATAGTCTTAGACGCATTACGATGCGCCGGTTTTAGGGTTGGCAACCCTTTTGGAGTTAAAAAAATATTTACCATTAAATGTTCAAAAAAAAACCTGATACAACATTAAAACAATAACCTTCTTGAAAGTTCTTACGTCTGTGCTTTAAACAGCAAAATAAAAACAGAGATTTTGGAGTCACATAAGTCAGAATATGAAAGATAACATTATCAGTAGTTTTGTCGAAAATGAAAAATGTTTTTCGTTATTTATAAATAACTAGCAGACTCGGCCACGCGTTGCTGTGACTAAAGTTTACATACTCAATTTCGCTGACTAATTACCTTACACCGCCATCTATTAGAATGTTATGGAATTAATGTTTGGTAAGATTTTAAAGAAATAATTTGCATTAAAATAACATTGCGCGTATAAATTGAGATGTAAGCTATCCTAGCTTTTAGTTGGATCAAACTGGACACGGTGTGCAAAATTTGATTGAAATCGGTTAAGTAGTTTAGGAGTCCATCGCGGACAAACACCGTGACACGTAATTTATATATATTAAGATATTAAACATTTCCTTGTATTAAGTTGACAATCCTAGCTGGTACTCGACACGACCGCCGCGTCTATGCATAATTGTGACAATGAAGACATTTAAGAGTGCGTCGTAAAACTTGACACTCCGAACAATGTAGCTATAGAGTCCTTTTGTAGACGGACTATTAAGTATTCATCGTTTGTAGTACTCGCGTTAAAAATAATATATACGCATAAGTACGTTACAATTTAAATTCCTTACTATATTCTCATAATCAGATATGTATCTCAGGCATGTCGCATCATCATCATGATAGTGAAAGAACAATCGATGTTCTACAATTTTACTGTTTAAATCATGTTTGTTGAAGCGAAGGTAATCGGCATTCGTTTAAGTCTTCATATTCCTTAGTTTTGTTTAAACATAAACAAAATTCCACTGCCTACTTTATGAGATATTAGTAGACCCGGCTATCTTCGTTTCGCCTAACAGTCAATAAATGATGAATTAACTTAACTTAACCTTTTTTTAATGACGTTTTCATCTTTTAATACTTATTCCCGACATAGTCCAACAGTACAAAAATCACAAAAAAATGTCACGTCGTTCTTGAATTATAAATGGTGTAATTAACACGACTTTGTTTTATATAATCAAATTTTACAATACAATTAAATGTTTGCAATCTAAGACAATATTAACTCAATCTATGGAACAACATTGCATAATGCCTCTTCCTCTTTTAACGGTTAAAACGTGTGCAAGTAGTATTTCCACAACTCGTATAAAACATTCATTGCACGTCGCATACGTACATCACAAGCTAATTATTTTAATTTCTCAGGTCGTCGTCGCAAGCATGCCCAATAATAACGATAGCACTCTCGACGTCTCGAGAATTTAGATGAGTTAGCATTTTGTATACATTAAAAATATTAAACATTTTTTTTTCAGCCATAATCAGTATTAACATATCAAGTTATGTTTTCTCTCCGTATATTAGCGCCTGTAGTTCATAATATCTTTTATGTAAAATAGCAATGCGCATTTGCCCAATGGCACTGAGATTATAGAAATATGGTATTTAATGGAATGTATTGCAATGCCTTCCAACCCATTAATTGCCCACCGGGCAGGGTATCCGTTTTACGTGGTCTATGTTTTTAGACCTCGTAGTAAAGTTCGATATTCATGCATAGTTCGAATAAGTTTTAGTTTTAGTTTGTACAAACTTTAAACACATGGCAACATATTTTGAAGGAAAATAAACGATATACCTACTGTAATACAAGCACAAGGTAATAATGATATCGTATGTAGTAGGTAATAGTAATGAGCGATCAATTAATAATACAGCATCGTCATTCGTATTTATTAAATGACGTATCTAATAATTTATTGTTGCTCTTAACTTGTATCTGGATTTAGTAATAAAGATTAGAACTACTTAAATACATAATTAGTATTATTTAAATCTATCAGTGACTCACATTTAACACATTAACATGCATAATACAACAATTTAAATATAATTAATTAATTATCGCTCATCATGCTTAAACAAATAAAAGCAGAACGGTGTATTCGTTCAAATCGAAAAAGGCCATTCATTCCCATGCTGATAACACTGTAATCATGAAGAAATGAGATATATAAGAAGCAAAAAGCCTAATGCACCGTTGGGGTCGTAAAACAAATAAACAGAACACACCTCGCCGTTCCCGCAGCCAAGAAGACGTCGGTCGCTTTGAGAACCAGACAAAAACCCACCCGTTTCAACCTTTTAAGTAGGTTGTTAACTTTTTGATTTATGGTCAATAATAGAGACGCAACGCTGTGGGAGACTGCCGGCCCGATACAAATATAAAATTTTAATGAACCCCCGTGAATATAATAAGCCCTTGTTTTATTATGAGATAGACATTATTTCATCCTTGACCAGAACGGAATAAGGATCCCGTGTCGTTCGGGTGGTCGATTCGATGAAACAATTTCACAATAATCACAATCCGATTGATCTAAGCTCATAAAAGTTAATTATCGATTTTTATACTCATTCACGGTGTAAACTTTAGACGTCAGTATTGATCTTGCGACTATCACTTCACGCTTAATCACGCTTTATTACTGGTATTATTTTTTGCCGTATTAATGAGTATTACGGCGCCACTTACGTTATAAAGCTTACATAAAAACCGTGTTCTGCTGATACAATACATTCCATAGTGTACAAACATCAAGCATGACCATAAAAAGCCAGCCTCGAGTTTTTATAACTACTCGGTACTTAGATCGATAAGTCACCTAAAGTCTCTTTTGTTGACCAATAATAGACATCGTGGTAATATGTACGGTTGTAAGCGATGTATACGAGTTATGGCAGAGCGGTCCATTGTCTGTCCGTGGCTTGCTACTGCGCAATGTCTTGGTGCTATTGTCAACCACGGCGTGTGGGCGAAACGCGGCCATAGATAAATACGCTCTTCTCAATTGATGCCCCTTTAATAATTGCATATGTATTGTCCATTCCGTAACGCTATACCTAATTGGATAAGTTACTAAACAGGTCTTTCTATATAACTAGATGATGCAAGCGACTTCTAAGCGCGAGAATATTGGCCTTGCAAAAGGCAAAGGGTATAAAAATTAAAATAACTTTGACCTATGCTATCAAAACTCAATGAAAATCAGTAGTAATAAATGTCTAAAAATAAAACTCGTCCAATTTCTCTATTAAACAAAGGTAAACATTCAAAAAACGAACATAAATAAAGTTACAAAAGCGCCAAAACACATCGTCAGTTCTCAAAAGTAATTTCGTGCCGTCATTCCGAAAATAACCATTATTTGATTTGGAATTAATCAACTTGTTAGAGTTTGAAAGCGGACGTAAATTGCAGGCCATTCTTGGTTTTATTAAGTTCGCATGTCGGCTTAGTTTGTTTTGTGAAGGGATTACAGGGTTTTTTTGGCCGTCCTCCGTCTGGGTGGGCGCTCTGCGAGACAAGCCCGCGCCAACACTGCCCAGAGCTCATAATCGTTGGATATTACGAAGTGTACACTTGGTGGGAAAACGCAGCGTGAAATGACCACTGCATTCTTTAAAGTCATTATCGTGTCTGACTTATCAGTTTTGGAATATACGAGTATAGCTGTTTCAAAACATGTCTGTATATTAAACGCATCGTTTGAAATTTTAATGAAAACAAGATAAGTTTTTATTGAAATATTTTAAATGAAATCGTCTGGGTAAAATTTATTTATTTGCATTAGTATTATCTTTTTAGGGATGTTAATTAAATTTCGTTTTCTTTATGCTGCTTCCTTGTTTGCGACATCATCATCATTTTATTGTCTATAGATGGAATTATCTTAGACACGTAAATGTGCTACGAAATAAATCACGTATATGTTAGTCATTAAAAAATCAATAAGCGAATATAATTACCATCACAAACTGGACAGTTGTAATGCATGTTGTAATGCGTATGCCGCTGATGCTTCGGACTGTCGCACGCAGCGTAGCATTCCGGCCTCGATATGGTGATGACGCCTGCTTCGCAACGGTGCAGCTTTCCGTCCTCTCCCCACTCGGTATGTGACGCGTGCTCCGTCCCATTGTACCAGCAACCCTTGCAGCGCACGCAGCAGCCATCCCGGGGCATCACGACTGCGCAGTCCTCCATCAGTCCACACTCCTCATCACCGCTCCGACACTCGACAAAACCGTTCTGTAAAAAAGAAACGTCGGATATTTTTTATCTGTGATAAACAATTACGTTTGATCAAGGTCTCATACGAAAATGCAAAAACTGCCCATCAAGATTTCTAAATAGTACTCCGAATAAAATGGTAAACAATTTTGAAATCTTATTTGTTAATATCAACCCTAATTGCTTTTAAATAATGTCACAAGCTACCTTAAGAGAAACCGTTCATCTACTTGAGACTAGTAGGTAAACTTAATACTATCTTTTATATAAAAATCTCGTGTCACAATGTTAGTTACCATACTCCTCCGAAACGGCTCGTCCGATTCTCATGAAAGTTTGTGTGCATATTGAGTAGGTCTGAGAATCGGTCAACATCTATTTTTCATACCCCTAAATGTTAAGGGTGGTCCACCCCTTCATTTTTTATGGCAAAACAACGTTTGCTGGGTCAGCTAGTATACATATATGTACATATTAACGATCAAAAATAGAAAAGGTATTTTCTAATTAATTAAAAACCCATATAATCATAAGTGTAGTGTTGCTAACTATAACACCTTTTCTATTAGTCTGTTGATCAATCCAATTTTCTTAATATAAGTACACAGACATACACCGTAAACCGTCAGGGGTATTTTCCGTCTTTACCCAAGAACTCAAAATGTCAAGGTATTGTAATTACATATTAGGAAAAAGGCAAGTGATTACGTTGAAAATCAGTTTTAGCAAAAATGTTTGAATTATATAGTAATGACTTACGGAAATATATATTTTGGGGAGAGTTAACCATATATTAAAAGTATCCATCGAATGGTAGACGAATGAACGTGTAAGTAAGTTAAAAATAAAATACGAACTTTGGAAAGGTGTTTTTAAGAAGTACAAATATCGTTATACGTTGAGGAATTTAGTGTCCACACAAACCGGTTGTACGTCATATGATTTGTCAGTATTAAATTGGCCAACCCCGACAACCCGATGTGCGGGCATCGGGCAAATTGGTAGATTTTCAGTGCAAAAGAACACATTGATCTCCCAATCTACCTAGGGTCCATTCACCAAAGAAAGACTGCATCTTATAACCTCTACCGAAAAAATGTGTTCTTTTATTTATTTCAGTTTTGGGAGAAGAAAAGCAATTATGATAAGTGTAATTGCTGAGCTTGGATTTAGATTAATTATTGTGTTCTGTGATTCAGACAACTGGTTTCGTTTGCTAATTTTCTTGAAATCCCTATTTGGAAGCGCAATTTTCTACATGACATTGGTTTTAAGTAAGTTAACATGAAATTAATACAATCTTACACAATTTATAGTTACAAACTTGTACTTATATTTATACATATTTACAAACTTTGTAAGCGTTAATTTAAAGAAGTGATAATTCAAAATTCTGTGATTATTTGTTATTGTTGTCATATTATGAAATGAAATTATTTATCCTTAACTGTGATTACAACGATTTGGACCTGCATTCTCTTACGTCAAATGCAAGTAAAATTAAAAGCTATAGTCGGCGGTTTGATTTTTACTTGTAGGTTACGTCATTTTAGTTCCGACGCAATCCGGACCGTTTTGTATCACGTGACCATCGTCTAAGAAAATGTATTTTTTATCATGGATTTTTGGATGATCTAATAGCTATTTCACTGTAGAACATTTTAATAATTCATAATATGCAGAGATGTATATAGAAACATTGTATATTGAATTT
Organism: Carystus phorcus; assembly: GCA_018248895.1. Taxonomy (NCBI): domain Eukaryota; kingdom Metazoa; phylum Arthropoda; class Insecta; order Lepidoptera; family Hesperiidae; genus Carystus; species Carystus phorcus. Next base: position 8,640 of record DWJN01001724.1, read on the forward strand.
TGTCAAATACCTAATTATGTTAAATATTCCAAAACGTTGGACGTAGTTTAAGAACCGGTCTATGGTTTCGTTCCTAGTCAGTGACGTCCTTAATGATATACATATGTACATGAGTAGCAGTGACCATTCAGGTATGTGATTCGTCTGCTCATTTGCCGGGTCTTACTAAAGAAAACTTGCACATATACTTTATATCTTCACCTATTTTTGTGCGTTTTAAAGGGTTCGAGAATGGAGTCTTTTCGCAATTCGATCTAAGAGAAAATGTGCTGTTTTCTCTTGCAGGATATATCTGACCCCTCCGCTAGCATTGTATAAATATTCTACTTACGTAGGTTTAATTCTGTGCACTAAACTTCGAAAGTTGGTTGGAAAACAAAATATTAGTTCATCTATAATTAGAATTAATAATTCTTTCTTTAGCGTGTTTTTCGTGTGTGTGGTGTGTAAAAATGACAATATAATATTTAAGTCATTCACACACGAGGACAGTAACCGTACAGTACTATTAATTGTTATTTTGTGATTGGGAAAATTTAATTGTTTTATATACAGAACGCATTTAAAATAGTACGAAATTACAAGGAAATAAAAAAGGTTCTTATTACAAATGGGGTATATATGTATATACTTTATTTTTGCTTTTTCCATAAACATCTACCATTTCAATTATACATAATTACCTACTTATATATGTCATGCTATGTTTTACTTTACTTTAATAATGTGTAAATAATTATAAATAATCCTCGTCAAATGAGCGTATTCTACGTTGTCACGGCGCGGCGTCGTTCTTCGCTCACACGTCGGTACTTAATTTAAATTCCTAGTAAAGTATTAATATTTATTACATGTTAAACTGTTCCTGGTTGTGTTTGTTACCGCTAAATCGTGCATTTCTTGATGCTTGATAATTACTTTACTAGTTTTAGTTTTACTAGTTTATTCTATTTTAAAAGACCGATTCTTAAACATTATGTGGGTATGCAGGAAGTATGTTTATTAAATCCACCTTTTAGGGGAAATCTATAAATAACTATGCTTCAAGGTAAAGTGAGTTCACAATGTTTAAGAACTGATATAGTTTGGTTTATAGTTCTAATTTTCCGCATTTGTACTACTAATTTTTCACTAATATAACGATAGATATTCTTAAACTTTGCCGTAATATTCTCGAAGGTGATAGCGTGTCGTGATATACACTTTACGTAGTATGTAGTGTTTATCCCTCACAAAAAAATGAAATTTCTTTTAATAAGACGCGTAATCTGGTTGTTTCAGTATGTGAAATCGCAAGCAATAGTTGGCGATCACAGTTACTCGCAATCGTGTCATCGCCTCGAATTATAGCAACGGCGTGTTCAGTCTCACTGGCCAACAGCGGTCCTAACCTGGAGACATTTGACTTTATCACCTTCGCATTCGAAGCAAGCCTCCTCTTACTTCTCAGGTACAAAACCAGTAATAACTGGTTCACAGCTTATTTTGACGTATAATATGTATTCAGCTGTCACGTCTGTAGATTGATTTACTGATATTAATAACTCTTTATTGAATGAATTCGTTTGGCATGCGACCTAGTTTTGGCAAGGCTTTGTCTCTACTGGAGACTCGTTAAACCTTGCAAATTTAACGGCGAACGTTTTTCTGTCGGCGATTTGATTATGTCAAAAACTATATTTTTCATTATACCTACATTTAAAAAACTTTATTTATTTGTTTATACTTTTTTGCACCATACATAAGTATTACGACAAAAGGCAAACTTTATATTAAAAACATTCTTTTACAACCTTTGGGCAGGATGCAGTGGCAATACTTACCTACTATATTTTCGTTAATAAAACATAGTTTAGATGACAGTATAAAATAAAATACAAACAATATGATGACAATATCATGATAAGGATAAGATCAAATTGAAATTTAAATATCTGATTTTGTAAGTTATTTAATCACGTCAATAACAATTAATATTATTACTGGAACTATCATCTTACCGTAAAGCCCGCCTAGCTAACTACCACCTTCTTGCTACCCAAACTATTTGTAGTATTCCGACTGATAGCTTGAGAGCCAGTTTTTTTTCTGTCTCCCCTAGTATTTCTTGGCCAGCAACGCATCAGTGATGCCTTTTATATAGCTGATGGCCACGGGCGACGGTCACCACATTCTTTTATGTGATTTGCCTGCTCGTTTGTAGACCAGTTACATAAAAAATTCACACCAACTTTTATCAATATACATTGAAATTTAAAAGGCAGTTAAAAACTGTGAATGTAAAGTTTGTAATAGTGTTCATTAAAATATTAAATTTCCAAATTATAATATAATGATTTAATTCAGATTATAATTTAGATGGACTCCTGAATCTCCTCAATGGTTACTCTACAACAGAAAGATACCGCAAGCTGAAGAATTGCTTATTAAAGCTGCAAAAGCAAACCGCATAGAACTTTGCAGTAACTTTAAAATAAGACCAGTCAATCGCAGAGTACGTTAATATAGACACATTACTTACAGATATTATTATCATTACTTTTCATAAACAATAATTAAGATAATAAAGGCATCTTCTATGTTAGTGCGTTTACTATCAGGCATGATAGGTCAAGCAGTAACTTATAAAGTGTAAAAAAAATTGTTCGCAGGCTTACAATTGCTTAGACAAAGTTTGGACGTGTGTTGAAATATTGACAACTTACAATATAAGAGTAGTAGTAACTGCTACATTATTATTCTGGAATTTATTCTCGTTTCTTTGGAGTTGCCTATATTTGAGAGTATATACTGCAAACCACCAGTTTTTATTACTTAAAGTTGTGGGCTTTTTAATTTTATTCGGCTCGTTAACAATATGTCTTTCGAGAAAGTTAAGATTAAAACAATTACTTCTTATCAGCATTTTACTCATGGGCACTTTTAATGCTGTTGCTATAATTATGAATTGCATGAGATATAATGTGAGTATGTTTTAATCATAATAAAATTGCTATTATAAGTTTTCATATTAAGTACAAGAGATAGTTGATGATCACCCAGACATCAAATTTTTCTTAATATTAAGGAAACTGAAAACTGAAGGAAACAGATCTAAACTGAAAAAAACTTATTAAAAAATCAAACAACATGAGGGGGAAATAAGTTAGCGAATATTTCTTTTAAGGTAAGCAAAGGCGTACAGATTTATAAAAATCTTGGACGAAAACTGTCATTCCGACTGTCTGACATTTTTTCCGAAGAATCTTTAATCAATCATATGCGATTGCCACATAATTATCATGTTACAATTTAGGCCTATCTAATTTAAACATTTCTCGACTAAATTACAGCTATCACATTTAACATTGTGGAGTGCTCGATACCAGTAGGTACTACTGAAAGACAAATATTTTAAGTCGACTGATTGGTTCATTTCAAGTAATGTTACTATATGCTTATCCGAAATATAAAGTTATGCCGGATATAGACATTGTGTCTCAATGTCAGACACTTGCCTATACTGATCATGTTTTATTCGCTAAATACCTTATGTAGCCTTTTTATTGTTATGTACTTAAATGTTATTTAATACTCTAGGATACGATACAGAGTATGGTTGCGTCACTGGCTGTGACGTCTGGTCTCATAGGTCATGCTCTGATCCTTAACATCACTCCTCGCCTGTTCGCCATCAATGTGAGGGCGACGCTTCTAGGGTGTTGCAACGCTGCCGCCCAGCTGGGCGCAATCATAAGCTACCTTATACTCGTATTTCGTGTTACTGATAACCGTACACTCATGGTAGTTGAGATCGCCCTTACATTCGCATTGTCAGCTGCGTGTTACGTCATCCCAGATATTGACGGCAGAGAATTACCAGATGTTATGGAGGATATGGATTACTTTTCAGAGTAAATATTCCTTTGATTTTATTTCTAATAGCCTTTGAACGTGTTATTCTATAAATTAAATAGAAACTCCTTCATTGTAACAATTATAGAAATAAGTTAGAGAATTAATTCGTGGTCTATTTACAGAAGCTATAATGGTAACTTAATACGATGTATCTATCGTCTTTAGCCGCATCTTTACTTTTTAAAATTATAACCTTTTGTACATTACCTCAAAAAATATACATTATATTGTAAAAAAGTGAAATGTGGCGAAATCTTAAATAAAATAAGTAATGTAAGACCAAATAATTTAAACGCTTAATTGCTTTTCTAATGTTATAGAATTAGAGATTTAAATTTGTTTAATCACTACATAGTATAAAACAAAGTCGCTTTCTCTGTCCTTATATCCCTATGTATGATTAAATCTTTAAAACTACGCAACGGATTTTGATGCGGTTTTTTTTAATAGATAGAGTGATTGAAGAGGAAGGTTTATATGTATAATACGTTCACAGTATTTCTGTAGTGTATTTAGTATCAGCATCGCTAGTTTAATATGTTCGATTGTAGATACTCAATACGAAGAGATAAATAAAGCGTTTCTTCCGACGATTTCTTCCCGTTAACAGTGAGGAACTTCGTTTCAAAAATAGCTAACGTACCAGACCCGTCAACATGACCCAGTTACAGGTTTATTATTAGTATAGACATAGATAATAACGAGGCCGTTATTATTATTTTTTTGATTCAGTAAATGATTTTTTATCAGAAAATAACAAACACTAAAAAAAATTTTTGTTTGATATAAAAGTTGTTGGTAGTATGTTTATGTTATGCCTAGACCTAAATGCTTTAAAAGCATTGGTTTCGAACAAAATTTTGTAAAGCAAACCTCAGGTTAATCTGACCGTAGTTATTGACGACATCATTTTTCCTTTAAAAATTAGTACAAGGCCGTCAAGCCGCGCATTGTCGAATAAATGTGTTGAGTGGGCAATGTAATACTTGCTTCACCTAGTTGCAAAGTGACAGCACTTGCCGATTAAACGTTTAATAATATACTTAAAGGGAATTATAATATACCTACGTTATTTTTTATCCTCTGACTGATGGCTACAAAAACGGCCAAAAGCATTGCAGAAATTTAAATTAATGTATTATGTTGTTACATTAATTTTATATTTTGATTTTTCTTTTTATTATTTTAGTTTATATAATTTTAATTCGACGTAGGCTTCATTAAATAATAAAAGGCAATAGCCTTAAATGTTTAAGAATCGTTACAAAATATTTCCGATTATTTCCATTTACGCGCATAGCTTCTCGATATAGCCACGCTTATAAATTATTCCAATTAATTAGTCTTGAGCTAGGTTATACAAATAGCGAATTAAAGCCTTTTAGCATTCCCTTTGGTCATATAATATTAATAACGATATATAACCTATTAAGTTTGCTCATAATTTTTTTAACGTCGCTATATTAAAATTTTGTAATATGATGTATTTGATCTCTGTAAGTGCTTAACTTCACACATTAGGAATTTCATAAAATACCTACTTACCACTTATGTATCGATGGCTCCGGTATTTAGAGAACAGTCTTATTTATTAACATTCAATACATACATCAGTTTCAATGAGTAAATGTAGTAAAATTATTTCTTATTATTAGATAAATGTTGGCGTATGAAAAGCCAAAAAACACAGATCTGTACGATCTGATCTAATTGATAGAAAAACCATGCCCTGAATCCGTGACTCTAGAAGTTTGAAACGTACAATTTGCATTCCTGCTTCGTCTCCAACACTGACCGAAACGTGTAAAAACATTTCACGTCCTTTGTTTGAAACCATAGTTTGTTCTACCACGATATAACATATATATATAACATATATTGTCTAATAACATCTTTTTTTGTTAGATTATCGAAACCTTTACGGTGGGCAACGCAGAAAACTGACTCTCCATCTAAAGAAGAAGTGCAAATGAGGGTATATTCTTTTGGTAGCGCTGGTCAAAACCTTTCGACTCGCAGTCACTCAGAAGAACGCTTGCCAGCGCGGCGTATCGGATACACAAAATTATTTCATTATCTACAATTATTTGATAACTTTAGACGAAAATAAATGTATTTCTGTTATTATTACTGTTATTAGTAATTAACTTGATAAAAACGTGAGAATTTCACGTGTCCTCGATAACCTTTCATTGCATGCGATTGTCTCAGATTAGCTAGGTATTACATAGCAATGATTTGATGTAATATTACTTGAACAATATTATCAACCCTGTATATCTGAACATCTGTATAGCGCGGTTTCTATATTCGTGTTTTAACCCCCGCAAAAATACTGATGTTGTAAAAAGGGACCAATTTAGATGCAGATTTTTTTTAATTGAAAGCTGACGTAATCGAAATAGTTCTTAGCTACAAGTACCTTTGTAAATAGACACATTTGTAAACAATTTTAGTAATCAACAAATTAAATAACCAATAAGTACCTACTACCCTTTTGGTCAATTGCTTTGTTCATGCATAATTAAATTCATATTAAATTAATGTACACTTGTGTAACAATCTTTTTGATTTCAATTAATATTGGCGAATTTAATCAGTATTGGCCTCTGCGTAGGTTTTTATTTACTAAGTATTTGATCTTTTAGTTAATTATTTTACTCATTAAGTACACACATTTACTTTAAAGCCATACCTAAATACTTATAACAGCATACCGAATCATACGGTTAAACAATAATTTATTTCCTATGATTGCCGCTGAATCGAAGTGTTGGTAAAGTTTAGTTGACTAATATTTTCAAAGACTAGTATTGATATTTTTTTAACACTAACCACTCGTAGCTCCATACTAGTATTTCCTGTTTCGTGGATGCCATGGACAACACACAGAGACCTGAATTGACAAACCCAACAGAGAAAAGAAATTTAAACTTATCATTCAAACTTCCATCCTGCTGGGAATCGAACCCAGGGCCCTTTTTGTTACAAAATCTAGGTACCTATAGGTATAACTGAATTGTAGATAATTATAACTATTAATTAGTTCATAAAATATTACATTATAAATTGGAACTTAACGTCACTTCGCTAACAGGAATAGTATCATACTCAAGGCACTTGAGCACCAGTAATTTTGCTGTAATGACATTTATTATTAAGAGGATAGTTTGTTAAGTCTCAACGTAATAAAATAATATTACATCATCACCTTTTTAAGGAATATCTGTGGGGGCAAACAGCGCCTGGTCTAAAACTAAGAGCAAACGCCTCTTGTCTATTTCTAATGACGATTCTTTTAAATTTTCATATTGGGATAGATATGTAGGTAACGAACTTCAGATTTATCTGTTTCAATTCAGTTTTCATTTTAGAACTATGATGAATGAATTGTTTAAACTAAAATTTGTTCCGTAGTAGGTATGTATGTACTACCTATTAGGTAAAACTGTAACAGTGAACCGGATATTTTTGTACTAAGTAACTTATAAATGGTAACAAATATCGGTATTTAATTGCAGCTAATGACTATGTCAATATTGTCAATACGAACTTCGTCATTAGCGCCTCATCCTTTAGGCGTTGTCCTAGGTGAGCGACATGAGGCGACGTCATGTACTACGACACAAAACGACCATAATTATTAGCAATGACACTGATTAAGGCGACAACGTAGGACACGAATGCATGTCACGACTATTCGACATTTTCGCGTCGGGTCGAATCGTATCGCGTCGCGTCTCATTGTCGCGTTTGTCGTTCACCTAGGACAACGGGTAAGCTCCGCCCTAAGAAGTATAAGTAGATAGAACATTATTTTCTTTATGAAGTATTAATATTATCAATATTCATTTTGAAAATCTTTGTTATTGCGTCACAAGTAAGCTTCGTATAAAATGACTACATAACAGATGAACTTGCGACTTTTATAACGGTTCACTTAAAGACCGATTAGTCGTTATCAGTGGACATCATCATTCACAGCGAAATAACATTGTGTTAATTAATAGACAATAATATAAGGGAAGTATATTCGAAAGTAACAAAAGAATATGTACAAAGATATGTGTGGTGGTTAAAGGCCCTTCTTGACGCTTCCAAACATAGATGGATGTACAATGCACTGCCCACAATACTGTCCAGTAAATAATAAATAAAAAATAAAAATAAATGTATTTATGTTATATTAGTGCAATTGTGTTATCTGTGCAAAACTTCGCCTTGATAATGTGTGATGACTTCTTATATCTACATTTTTATAAGGCGATATTGCCTACCTACCTATGCACAGGTCACAATAAAGGCATTTGGATTCTTCATTACGGACATAGTCGTCAAAACAAAGGATTAATAAAAGATAATTCAAGTAAACATTACTATTTATTAAAATAAAAGAATTGCCACATAAAATTTTCTAGCACTCGCCATGAAGTTAGGAACTGATTAAAAATCACTTAAATATAGAATAGAGATATAACAAATCTTAATCAACAAAATATAAAATATATGTTACTAATCAGTTTATAATGTAATTTAATTTAGT
>DWJN01001725.1:0-17078 GCA_018248895.1 Carystus phorcus
CATTACAATACTATAAATTGGTTAAAAGATAAAAAAACTGCATGTTGCTTAGACTTTTTTGATGTGTGTATATTAATCATTTACTGCGAATGTTATACAAAATGGCAACTACCCAGTCGCCGTAGTTAAACAGAAAATCGATTAAAGTATGAGAAATTTCTGGAAATGTTATTGAGACTGCGCAATCTGTGGATGTCCTGGGCGGGGATGGGAGGTGGGCGGGAGGTTGCAGACGTCGCCGTGATCTAGGATCATTCGTTGCCCGGTGTTGAATCGTAACGGGCGTGTTTCTATAAACGGTGATTTTCAGTGATGATGATTTTCAAATACAGCTTGACGACAATAATGGCCGTAAAGACCGTGTTCTTAGAGAAATTATCGTAGACATTATTTTCCAAAAACAACGTGGTAGATTTAAAATTGTGATTTTTGCGTGGGTGGCTTAGTGGATAAATGTGGGGAGATTTGCAGGCTGGAATGAGGGACGAAGGGAAGCAAGATGGCAGGAGAGGGTGGTGGAGTTTTAGGGGTTGGGGGAAGCAGACCGCCTGAATCAATACGATTGCGATTGGAGGATATGAATAAAATGGCTACTTTAGACGACCTGAAGTGCGCGCGTTAATACTAATTTAGCTTATTCGATATTAAGCTCTCACTGGAGGTGGTTGTGCTCAAATGTTTATGATAATGTGGAATTTATAATTTTGATTTAGGGTCTATTGTGTGTTTAATATTAATTGTAGGAGTGGTGATAAATATTTTTGCTATTATGAGTATTAGTGTATTAAAGTGAGTGAAGTGTGTATTGTTCGTATAGATAAGTGGCCTATTATTATGAATTTAATGACTGTGATAATTTAGAAATGATAAACCATTACTATGATAAAACGTAAATTTAGACATTTTAAAAGAACAAATAAATAGTGGACAAAGCAAATTCCAAAATGGCTAACAGTACGAACCATGCTTGCGTGAATGCTTCGTTGGCATCAAGACAAATTGCAATTCAAAATGGCACCGAAGCGACTCAACAAGATGGCAACGTGAATGCTGATCCTGTTTTGAAAACGCAATGTGCTGAAATTAGTAACGAACTTCTGGTTAACGCTTCAATTCAAGAGACATCTCTAATAATGCAACAATCAAGAAAAAGCAATGGTAAGTAGACTGTTTTTCTATCTTTTATTCTAAGACCAGAATAAAGATCCTAAGTACATATATACAATAAATGCGGTAATAGCGACAAATATTCAACAATTAAATATTAATAGTAATAGAACAATGTAAACTCTTGACAATATACATGAAAATTTAAAGTAAATTAAAGCTATTTAAAAATCTATGGTCGAGAATTATGTTGGAACTAATGCACGAGGTACTGAGAAGGCACGAGAGGAGTGTTTGAGGGGAAAGTGAGAAAGTCTGCGTATGAAGGTAACAGCAAAATAGTTTGGAAATACGTACGACGGGCAGAGGTGAACTTTAATAGGAAAGCTTTTGCAAACTGGTGACTTATGTTTCCTAGAGAATAAAATTGGCAAGACTTGGTCGATATTCATGGACATGAACATAGGTACAATAAAGTTTATTTAATAATACAGTTTTTTCGTAAAAGTTTATTATTTAATAAACTTTATACAGAAAATTTGTATGATCAAAGAAAACCACGTACTTTTTAAAGTTAATATGACAACATAAAAACGTTAAAGAACATCACAGAACATCAGAAAAGCGCATGCTTAATCGTCTATCTTATATCTAATGACGCACGGTCAGCATGTCGAGATGGTGACATTGAATTTACGATGAAAATGCTGAGATTATACTACTTCAAACCATTGGTCTAACATTTTATGTTTACATTGGCTACTGTTTAGGAAAATGACTATATTTATTACAAAAAATAGTAATATCTATGATTCGTTTCTAACGAAGATGTATTTTTTAATTATGTCACAAAACTACACCATTATTTTTCTTTATTTTTAAATTGTGTGTATAAGTTATACTGAACCAGATTTTTTATTGATTTGTTGGCTGGCGGATAATGTGGCAATATATTTACTGCAATATTTTTATTACTATATTTATGCTATGCGTAATTTGCTGCTAATTGTCGGTTTACTCTCCTTGGAAATCTACGCTGGGCACAAGTCTTTGGAGCGCGTATCCTCATTGTATTTGTAAAATTAATTTAATGTCTGACAAACAATAATAAATTGTTTTTAACTATAATTCTTGCCTATGCATATGTAAACCTAACTGGGAATCTTTTGTCACAGTATTAAAGGTATAAAATTCACGCTAGTATATTTGCTGAGCATGTGAAGTGCAATGCTATTATATACAACTGTATCTGAGCAACTTATGTTTAGTATAAATATGGCAAGAATTGCTTTAAATTTAATATTCTGACCATGGCATGGGGTTTTTTGATTTTGGCGAAGGTATATTGTTTGTCACTCTCTGTTTTTCATCGCATTTGCATCATTCTTGCATTACTACTTCACATTATTATTTTACTCTTATTGTTTTAATAAGTATTTACCTGACTTTCTGTTTATTCTTCTTAATAGTTTTTTTTTGTTAATTTTTTATTATAATAATTATGTACAAAATAACTTCTACCGCTTATAGTATACTTTCATGGAGTTACAATTTAATGAAACGATTGGACAGAGCAAAGTGGAAGTGAGCCATAATTATTTTTAATAACATTTCAACACTTGATAATGACGATGTTGAGTTACATAATGATAATAAAAGGGCTGACGGTACATAAAAAGGGAAAGAAATATGATTGAGCTGCTGACCATAGAATTGATCAGGGTACCTCTAATCATGAAAATTATATGACTCGTAAATCATTTTAAGCCACGGAATTCCGTATTAAAGACTCTTTTGTAAATTAAATTATATGTATTTATCTATCAGCCTGTGGACGTTTACTGCTGGATATAGGATATACGTACGATATACTATGTATACTTGATATGAATGTGAGCACATATACTTTTTGATGCATACAACTTGTGCATATTTCTTTACAATTGGTGCATCATTTATTTTTGTTCTCAGTCAGTATGACTCTAGATTTATATACATAGTGCTACACTGCTACGGCGCGGCGGTGTACTGCTAAAATTGACTCAACTACGAATGCACCAAGAGTTGTATGAGAGGAAATTATTATTTGTGTGAAGTATTTTTGGGTCTGCCTCATCGCTTATAAAGTCGAATGCATTAAAATTTAAATGACATGTTCTTTAGTGTAATTTGAAAAAAAAATTGTAATATAAAATATATATGAAATATATTATTCTAAATTAAAAAATTGTTTTATTTATTAGACATATTTTCACATATTTGAAGGTTACTCCATATTATCGTTTTGTATATATATGTTACCAGCAATCCAAATAATTCGACGATTAATAGAAAACCAAGGTATTGAATGCTAAAATAAGTAAATTAAATTTTATGTATAACTACTTTACACAATTCTAAATATTCAGATGGCAATATCTTAAATATGCGAATGGCATCACAGGTAAAATAAACTGTGAATTAACAAGTTACTTGTAGCCATGTGGCGGTCAAGTTATTAAAATGAAATTGAAGCACCTAACTTCATTATTAACCGACTTCAAAAAGGGAGCAAGTCCTCAATTCGACTGTATTTTTTGTGTATTTAATAATAACTATTTTCGAGGTGTACTACCTAGTTTGCATGTCTCATTTAAATTTTAAATCTAAAGAGTAGTTTTGAGTCATTCCTAATAATGCGTATTTACTTGCATAGGACTCTTACTTGCATTGGAATGTGTAATTCGGAATATTTCATTAAAGTCAGTTTTCTTTGCATATTAACTGAAGAGAGAGAGTTGAGAGTTATTTAGGTTGTTGTCTCACAGTGCTCCTTATAAACCTACTTAAATAAACCAACAAATATTTAAATTTAATTTAATGTAATTCTGAGTAAACAAAAGTTCCAACCACGAACGAGAAACAAAATATTTATACTATGCTTGTATGAATTCGACAGTATATACAGTAACTAGGTATTTTATATAATTACTGAGTTCAACGTTTTGCCGGTAACATAGGTATACACAAAGTTTTGTGTTGAAATTCATGTATGTACTCTCCACTACGCCGATCAAGTATAGTTGATAAAATACAAACTTACAAAATAGGTATTCAGAATTTTGTGGTACTTATAATGAAAGAAATTGCAACATAGAATTTAAACCTTTTCCATCGCTATATCTACATTAGCATAAGTTTTAGATGTGAAAGATTTGTTATATTAATAGCTACGTTTCTTTTAACTAGGAGCTAGCAGAAGGCGAGGCACAGAATGGTTTTTCGAGCCATTCATTAAGAAGTGACTGCCGTCACTTCGGGCCCAGGCGCAGCCGGAATTTACCGGAAAGGTAAGTTCGACTTGAGTAACATTTGATCTCATTAAGCGGTTCACTCAGGACCAAGTAATCTCCCTAGCATATTTTAACTCATTGACGATGATAGGTCTTCTAACAAGTTTCGAAGAAAATCATTACGCTAGGCTCTCAAGATAACTTTATTTGACGATAACAATTGGGAACGAAGAATTAAGGGTCCTCTGAAGCACATAAGTCCTCAAAGAGTTTTATTATACATTACTAGAGATAACTCATACGCATAACTCATTTATTCACACACGATCGGCAGATGGCGTCGTGTCGTCGTGACCTCGTAAAGTAATATTTAAAAAACCCTTTTGATCCATACCTAAAATATATGTATACGCTAACTTCTGTAGAGTTAGTCCACCTATGTGATTATCACATCGCATTATCGTGGCTTCAGCTAAGATTATAATGGCCCTCACAGCGGTTTATCTGTTCCATGAGCGAATGTGACAATTATTATAGTCCGATTAGGATATCCCAATGTGTGAGAGTGACACGTGTCTCTTGTGTGGACACTGCATGTTGGCATAAAGTATACGCTATGTTTTCAAGTTAAATACTCAAATAGTCTTATTTGAATGGGACATAACTAAATGAACCGTCATAATTATGTTGTATGTATGTTTGTTTGGGTGGAATCTTGCAGCACAGTTTTTTAGCTGGATGACGTTACTCGATATCCAATATGGCGAAACGGGCCAGATGATGACACTAGTTATTTTAATGTACTCCTACAATATGGGTATCAAATGAAAGGGCTTTCTGAGAGAAATTCGAAAAATAAAGTGACGTGACTATAAATCTAATATGGCAGACTTCCAAAGACTATCTTTTGACTTAGTTTATTATGCTTTCCTACAATATAGGTATCAAGTGAAATAACTTGCTGAAAACGAATGTGAGTTAAACCCTGTTGCTTCAATCCTTCCAACGACGGCTAAAAAGTTAATCGAAAGTAAAACTTGTTTAAAAATAAGCTTTTATTTCACATGTCTAAAAATAATATAATACACTTTTCCTTTAAAACTATTACTATCAACTTATAACGTCATTATACAATTTATATAATATCAAAGCTTGTAAATCTTAGTCCATTTTATGATCTTAAATTTTTTAGCAATATAAAATATTGGTTAACAATACACCTAAAATTACATATACAAATTCCCCAATAAAAGAATACAATTCTGTAGGAACGAATTATGTGAAATGTTTCGTTTTTATTCGTTCTTATAGGTCGTTTATTTTCTTGCATTATAAAGCCCCATAAAATCTCTGTATGTAATGTATAGGAATATTGGCTTCGACGAAACAAAATAATTAAGTAGGTATTTATTAATCAACTTATTAAAAATACACTCAAAAGTGATATAAAATTACCTTTAATGTCTGATAGCACTCTCTAAAATTTGTAAATAATTTTTATAAGTATGTTTACAGCATATTGTAAGAAAAATAATGAATAATTCATATATATTTATTTTTCATAATTGTTTAATAATATAAATTAAATATTTCACGCCTACTGACTTTTCTATCGAATTTAAAAACAACAACGTTAAAACAACTTTCTGTACATCAGTGAATTGGGTCAGTAAATTGTGACAGGGTGCGCGCGCGCAACTTTCAATTTCAATTCAATTTTATTCAAAAGATTTCAGTATTCGGAATTAAACGTAAAACCCGGTTATGAAGCCACTAATTATTATCGTATTGGGGCTGGTATTTTTGTTTTAATACAGTTAACAAATTTTACAAACAGTTTCGTTAAATAATATTTACATTTTTTTCTTAGAGCAATTGAGCGTATAGTAGGTAAACGATAGGACTCACAGTTCACTGAACATAGCTATATTAACTTCTAAGCTTCTTATGTATTTTCTTGTATTTCTTATTCCGTAAGTATATTTATATAAGAAGCTTAAAATCAAGTGTGTGTTGTAAGCAGATAAATTGTTATAACTAGATTATAAACCACGTAGTCTGAATGTTTTCATTTTTATAGCAGCGCAATATTTACATGGCAATTGTGGAAAAATCGAGTTTTTAGACATCATTTAAACATCTGAAATCATAATGATATATTAGTTCTGAAATCGACACTACTGTTGGTATTTTAAAATACAAGCTATTCTGGTAAACTACCATTTTCTCAATAGAAAAGTGTAACATTCGTTGTAAAAAATGTTAAACAGTTGAGTATCACAGTAATAAAATAAAAAACAAATCCATTTTTATTAACAATATTAAAAACTCGTCGATATCTGCGAAACCACAAAAAAAATAAGAGGATCTCATAATGTACCTGCGACTCTCGTCGATTATAAACGATCGTCCGAAGTCAAAATCAGGATGACCGGGGGTGGTAAAAATTTCATGAGCGTTTTCGTGTTTCGGAGGGCACCTCAAGTAGTCGGTCTCCCTTGTTGTCACAGTCAGCAATCGTCAAGCCAGGTCGACGACCTTCGGACGGCATAGAAGTTTCCGTCTCTTAATGATTGGCCATTAACTCCTTCACCAACCTGCAATGAAGCAGCGTGGTTGAATATGATCTTGGCCTTTTCAATGACTGAGGAAAGACCCGTGCTCTTTAGTGGACCATTAAAAGGAGATGGAGAGAAAATGGAGCAGGTGGAGCAGAAAATTGTTCTTATTCGTATATCGATTTTCATTTGTAAATGTTGATGGGTTAAGAGCACTTTATATGGAGCTTGCCTGTTTATTACTTCCATCATCATCTCCATGTCCTTATCGCATTCGGATCGGCGCAGTATGTCTTTTTATTCCATTCCAAAAATTCTTTCATTCCTCACACAAATCCATCCATCTTTTCTTCGGCCTACCTCTACCCTTTATCCGTTTATTATCCCTTATACCCTTATATCATTTTATTACTCCCATGAGCATGTAAATGAGTTCATACATTAAAGTGAAACAATTATTAGGGCCCCGAGATGCCGGCGCGACTTCTTAATGCACGGAACACGGCGGGGACAGGAGAGGTGAGCATCGCTGACAGTCCTCTGGCAACCTTCGAGTCTCTAACACAAGCCGCCATCATTGCTGTTATGGGAATTGCCATCGTTGTCTCCAACCTTCTCATTATTGCCGCGTTCCTGAACTTCAAAGGTATGTACAACTGAAGATGATATTCTTAAATCCCGAAAATTCTTTGAATCAGTTTGGCAGTTTGTGTTAGGCAGTTTTAGCTGAAACAAATAATAGTATAGTTTTACTTATTATAGTTAAAAAAGGAAATACATTTGTAGCTGTCATATAGCTTACAATATGTGAACAATGACGCATGTATTATTATTAAAACACTATTATAAACAGAAATCTTGGTTTGGATACATACAATTTGTCCCTACTTTAGAACGGTTAAACACAAAAATGTATACTAATTATTTTGAAAAAATTAAACAAAAATTACATCTAAAGTTATAGAATGAGATTTTTTAATCCATATCTAATTGCTACAATTGTAAGCGCAAGAATAAATATATATATACATAAATAATTATATTAAGTAAGTTTTAAAAACGAAGCCACAAGCAATTACGAAGTTGTAAGGTTTCTATGACGTCAAACACCTAATGAACGGAATGTAATGTATTACGTCGTAATTAATAGAAACTGTGTGTATAAGTAGGGGAACTAAAGAAAAGATTATGGGACTTACTCGGGCGAGTCAGATTAACACATGGGGGGGGGCGCGTACAAGGTTAAGCACATTGGATATCAAGAGGGGATGTTAAGTGAATCCGAATGAAGCTCTTATTAAAAAAATAGGAGTAAGACGATGCGGATATGACGCAAGCTCTCAATGTTTTGAAAAAAAAAAATCGCCCAATTGTAATACTCGACTGAGGCAGATCTTTATACAGATTTCTCAACTTGATATCCTGATCGTGCTGATTCATAAACTGAAGATTAATTGAAGGAATGTTCTTAATATATTAATTAGAAAATATACCACCTTTTTAAATCGCTCAATGTCAGAAAATAAAATAGCATTCAAGTAAAAATCATTTATTATATTTTAAAAATCTTAAATTGCACATTCTCATCTCATTATTGCTATACTATTTCTTTAAAAAAAAAATAACCGATTACGGTCGAGAATTTACGTATGACGTAAATTGCTCGCAGCCTCATACGCCTACTGCTTCTGTACGTCACGCTAAAATCGACAAATTATTGAAAGTCACAGATTTCAGCAAGCTTCCGCCCTGTCATGTCCTAATCTGACGCGCTCGATGACCAGAAATTTAACAAACACACGTTCCCTGCAATATTACCTCATCTACCTACTGTTTAATATTATTTCTCAACCAAAATTCTGTCTGAGGTCAATTTAAAACACAATATTATACGCACTTTGACGCCACAACACAAAAATTTTGTCCCACAGGACTGTCAAACGAAGTGATAAACTACTATCTGTTATCACTGGCCGTCGCCGACTTACTTTGTGGACTCTTCGTCGTGCCGTTATCCGTATACCCAGCTATAACCGGCAAATGGATGTTTGGAGACCTCATGTGTCGCCTGGCTGGCTACGTCGAGGTCACGCTGTGGTCAGTTTCGGTTTACACGTTCATGTGGATCTCCGTTGACCGATACCTAGCCGTCCGGAAACCGCTTAGATATGAGACGGTTAGTTTGACGGTAGATATCTTTTTCTATATCTTCTCTATGTGCCTCCACCGACAGTGTTTGCAACTGGCTGGCTCCTCTGATTTTACGGAGTGACTCAAACTTTTTTCTTTCAATTTGATTTAAGAAAACTGTTAATAGTAGTTTTTTTTTGAGAATTTATGATTTGGATAAAGTGATAAAGTTTTCCAAAAATGAGTTTTTATATAATTTTACACATGATTAATGAACTCAAAACATCGACATCCATTTGCATTGTTGGTATTTATTGTGCCTTATGAATTATGGTAGAGAGAGAGGAGGAAAAATATTTTTTGCTTTTAAAAATGAATGTTTAACAACAACCTTTTACTATGGACTTGATGAATAATAAATATTACATTTATAATTAATATATAATGTGTAAATTTTAATGAGTTTATTAATTGTATAAGTCCTCCAAAAAAGTTCCTAATGGACGGTTTGTTACCAAAATGTTTCATTTCAATATTATTGAAGGCGTACGCATACTAAAAATAAAAAGAAAAAAAATAATAATTTTGTATCACTCAAAATTATTAAAAAAAATTGGTTTTAAATAATGAGGCGAGTAGGTTTTTATAAAGAAATATTAACGTCCTTTTAAATTCACATTCATCGTCAAAATAATAAATTTGATATTTATTTCATATCGTATAATTCTTCAATCAAAATAATAAATTCTAACTTATTCAAAATTGTAAGTTTATGAGTCACTCTGTAACTGCGGTAAATATTTGATTGTGTGCTTTTGTAATATTTTTTATTAAAAAATGATAATACGTATAATTTTATTAAGATATTCTTTTTATCAATAATAATGAATTCAGCATCATAACACTGGGTTCGAATCCTAGTAGCAACTGTGTGTTATATGTAATAATGCATGCATTTTCTTTGATGTCGTTTTGTTTGCTAGATGCCAGTTTTCTTTCATAAATCATTGAGAGCCAGCGAATAAATATGGTAAAGTTAGAAACACATTAATAAACTCATATTTTCAGTAGAATTTATCATCATATGATCACATGAGATTTGAATTATATGTCATTTACATGTCCAACATTTTGCATTTTTGTTAATAATTTTATTACTATAAAACAAATATATTTTCTGAAAAGAGTCTTGAATATCAATTTATTTCTTTGGAGAAATCTAGCTATAGATTTCTTATGCTATTGAATTGTAATAAAATTATTATTTTTATGATGTTAAACTCAGTCCACATTATTAAAAAAATAAATGTGTTTCTAACACACGTTTGTACCACTTGCATGAGCTTCTGTGTTGTGTTCTTCTAAATGTAACTAAAATAATCCTATTAATTCTGTCAAAATTATACTCCACGGTATTATTACTACAAACCACTCTATTTTCGATAAGGAACAGAAGTATGAAATAATTTAAACCAATAAGCAGTAAGGTGATCAGGTTATTTCTTATTTACTTGATCTTTTTTCTAAACAAAGTTTTAACAAATCACCATCCTAACATATCTCTTACATGAGATCTCCATTTATTGTTACAATTTTAATGTGATTTACTAAAAAGGTAGAATTCTTTGACACAGTTGCACATTTTCTTATATCAGATTTACATGTGTGGCCCAAAATTGTGTGAATTTAAATTACATTTTATGGGAACTAAAATCTCATATTATGTAATATACGTATAATAAGTTTTATAATATTGCATTTCTTATAACAAAACGATAGTGTGATGTATTAGTGAGGATAAAATGTTCTGTACCAATTTTTTAACATTGAAGTATGCCCAACGACATGCCAAATTTTATGACTTTAAATTTTATTTCTTTTAAATCCGTTCAGAATAGATTAAAGTGTTGTTCTTCTTGCCATTTAAATTATAGGGGATTATACAAAGATGTTATTTATATCAGAAATTAATTCACAATTTCGTCGTCTGACCATCTTCATAGTTGTTGTGGTCTCTCAAGATACAATAATTTACATTGTTTCGCTATTCAGATATCATGTTAGTGGATAGCTTGTGGCCATGAAATTAATATGCATGAAAGTTCAGTAATTCATACTTTTAATAATACTGCCACATCGAATTGAATCCTGAATAAAATTATTATCTGGATCATATATAACAAAATATTGAATAAGTGGTCTAAATATAAATTGGCATACTGTGACATGAATGTTGAAAGAAAAAATAATTTGGCAGTAATATTTTCTTTATCAGTAAAAATTAAACATTGTGAATGTTTATCACTTTCATGTGTTGCTATACTATGATGTTACTTTTGGCCATTACAATATTATACTATTTATAGAATGGATGTGCATGAAATTTCTGTCAATTAACAAATAATACTGCCACATGCAGACGTTCCTGAAATTGTTGTATAACAAACAGGATAAATTTGTAACCAGAAATACAAATTGGCATATCGTGAAAGGCATGAATGTGAAATATTTGAATTTAATATCAACCGAAAAACAAAAAAAAAAATATGGCAGTAATATTTTCAGTAGTTGTGAGAAAATGCAGTGATGTAATAACATGATGTTTCATGCGTTCAAATATTATCGCTAGTTACTGTTTAATATTCATAGAAGAAATGCATGAATTTATGTTTCGCGTCGCGTCGAAATAATACTGCCAACATCAGTTATATAACCAAAAATAAAAACTATGTATTATATCAAATTAGGTATGGAAATCGGCTTTTGGTGAAAGTTATCACAAAATTTGAGAAATAATATGGCAGTAATATTTTTCCCCGCCAAATAAAATCCATCGTCTTCAAAATAAGTAATGCTCTTGGTACCTTCACAGGTTCAGACTCGAACACGAAGCCAATGTTGGATGGTATTCACCTGGATTTCTGCTGCCATGCTCTGTTGCCCACCACTTCTAGGATATAAGAAAGAAGCGAACTTTGATAAAGAGACATTAATATGCATGTTAGATTGGGGCACCACATATGCATACACTGCTACTCTAGGCATTCTCGTTCTTGGACCTAGCGTCATATCTATAGTGTACAACTACTTCTATATATTTTCTATGAAGAGAAAACTCAACAGTGGTGCCCCCATACATGACAAAGAATATGCAACAGCTTTGGCAGAGAACCTTGCCAATCCGAGTCATTGGATGAGCTTCGTCCTTGTAACTGCATTCTGGTTGAGTTGGGCCCCCTACGCTGGCGTTAGAATTTACGAGTATTTTACTGATCAAGAATTGAACATCCCGATGCTTCACTTTGGTATGGTTTGGCTAGGTATCTTGAACTCCTTTTGGAAGATCATCATCCTAATTTTGCTGAGCCCCAACTTTAGACTAGCGCTACGCATCCTCTGCCTCACCGCCTGCTGCCGCACCAAGGGTCGTCTTCAAGCGGAGCTAATAGGTATGGATAATGATGACTGATTTTATCCTATCGAGCATACTTGCTCGTGTTTTAGCAGAAGACTCACGAATTTTCAACGTGTTTATCAAACTCTTTTCATCGACGGCACCGCCAGGCAGCGATTGCAGCGCTTCGTCTTCAAATGTATTTCATTATATTCGGATATTATAATATTCAATATTTTTTCACAATTGTCTGTGGTGGTTAAGTGTGACTTAAATTTTATTTATTGCAAAAGTTTTTCTGCAATTCGGGATAGTAGCTATAACAAAAAAGTTTTTTTTTATATCCCATCTTTATGTGTTAATATAGTCATAAAAATCAGCAGCAATGTTTAGTATTCGCTATTGTAGAACTTCTAGGACACACGGAGCATTAAGATTTTTAGGAAACTGGGTAATTGTTTCCTTTAAATTATAGTACTTCAAAAGCTGTTCAAGGGATAGCAATCAATTTGAAGATAAACAAAAACAATTTAACGTATACACTACAATAAAATCACTAAAACAGTCATTCCTTTACAAATAACTATTTAGGTGTTTAGCTTAGGAAATGTATTTTAGATGTGAAACTATATTTTCTGACGCATTTATTTGTTTCTTGTTGATGTCTAACGTTATATCAGTACAAGCAATATATAGCTGTTTCACTTTTTGGTGTAGAATTATCGTATAAATTTAAAATCATCAAATTTAAGTAGAATAACTTAATGAAACTTTTTCTTGAGTCATGTATATACATATACATGCACACCTTGCTTAAGTATTTATACACAGGATAACAATCTTAACATTCTCCTTCATTAAATATTACTCTTATTATCATTGTTATCGCAATATAATAACGTGCCTGTAGGATCACAAGTAGGCAAATAAGCACGTAATGTTATGTGATTACCGTGCCTGTGGATATCTGTAAATTGTTGAAAAAAAGGGGAGTCGAAGATTTGCGATTACTCTTGAAACTGCAATCGAAACATATTGGAACATTTCAAATTTAAGATAGAAAATGGTAATTAGCCAGGCGGGTTTTGAAACCCTTCCATTATTCCGACAAAATTGAATTGAATGAGACAAAGACCACAGATCTGCAAATTGAGGAATCTGACCCCATTCTTTAGTTTGTTTTAGCAAAATCACCACGTATGGGGTAAGTTGGCTATGACTGAAGAATAAACGGAGTCGCATACTCTAAAAGATATTATTATAAAAATAATTATACTCATAAAATATTTACACGTAAAGTTATTTACGTGCCATGTAGAATAAACTTTTTTGTTAGCCATCCAATATATTCCAGATATGTGCAATCCTCAAATAAATTAAACAAATATGACTTACAATGTTGAAATTTAGATTGAAAACATTTTTAATGGGACTAAAACTTTTTAATTACTTTGTACAGCGTAAGTTGGTTAAACTTACATAATTTACGTATTCCGTATGTGTTGCGTAAAAAGGATGCTAGTGATCATTTATTCTGCATATTTATACATATTGTATATTTTAACATGCTATCACAAATATGAAGTACTAGAAACAATTATTGCTTTAGAAAAGTAGACGAAATATTTGCGCGTATAGAATGTTGCGCATGTGATTGTTGCTCAACATTTGTGGCATGATTTATAGTGTTCCAGTGTCGTAGGTCGTAATATTTTATCATGTGTGGTCTCATTGATATGAATTTTGTGTTAAAAACTCTTTTTGTGGGTTATTTTGTATAGTTGTGTTTATATTTCTTTCCTGGGTACGAATGAAATTCATTCAACTTATCGACAATAATTTACAATATCATTTATATTCGATATAATGAGTCCATATCATTTAAAATTCAAGAGTATAACGTTAAGGCTATTCTCGTGTTCTGATATTATAAATAATTGTAATATTGATTACTTTAGTAAGTATTCTATCGTAATATGTCATCAGAAGCCAAGGACGGTGTAGCGTCTTACAAGGAACTTATAGCCAAATTATCGGAAAGTTTTGATATTGAAGAATAATTTGTGAAATCATAGCACAACAATTATTCAATTGAGAAATAAGGTAAATGGCATAATGCATTTTATAGATGAAAGAAACTTCAAAACATATACGGCCGGTTTCTGAAAGGCTGATCAACGAAACAATTTAGAAATTCACTGTCAAATCTATTGTCAAACGTCAAATGGGTTGCAGAAAGCATGATTATTCAGAAATTATTCGCTAATCAACGTTTCAGAAACTCGAATTAACTTCACAGAGCTTTCACGTTAATATGCGTGTTATATGAACGAAATTTTGACAAGCCTTTCAGAAACTGGCGGTTACTCGTCGTAAGAAGTTCGTAAGTTATCGATGTTTTTGCACAATAAAACAAAACGTTATGATATATTAGTATTTTTGTTCGATATGAGAGCAGTGTTTACATAATATATATCTAAAAATAAAACCGGAAAAACGTAATTTTAAATACGACATACGAAAATTCCCCGGTCATTTGTCATATCAAATTAAAACATCTCTTATCAAATAACATAAATATGTCAGAATGGAAAAATAATATCAAAAGTATTAATAATCGACAGGTACTCAAACTCGGGCGCAAGTCGATTTCTTCAATCGTTATAATTTAATTAGCATTTCTAAGCGGTGTACATTCTTATGTACATATATTTTCCGTTTGGCTAATAGCTTAGTTGTCAAAACGCATTCTGTTCCCGTTAGCGTGTGGCGCTGTCCCGTAGATAACTCCGAGCACTCGTCCACGTCTATCAGACTGTGACGTTTAGGGTTGCCAAATTTAAAATTTATTTTGTTGGTTAATATTTTCTGAAATTTGTGAGACATAATTTGCTTGATGATGTAAAGTGTTCTAAGGTAAAAATACGTTCTACACAACAAGCTGGATGTTCTGTCCCAAAAAAGATTCTGTGTAGATTTTTTTCCCGCAACACTAGTTGGTTATGTGTTGTAGTCTCTTTTTAGAAATAACGATGTTCTTGCTATCGGTATACAAGAGAGTCAGTTAATATTGAAACCTTAAAAAATTCTAAGATGTTTTGTGTACTTATAATTAACCTAAGTTTTATGGTAAAGTAAGTAAGTAAGAAACAGAAGAATAAGAAGAAGAATAAGAATAACAGCAATGCAACGTGATAATTCACCGTTGTTTCTGTAGTAAACTAATATTTGCTGAAAGCTAAAAATTTTATGATCAAACGAGCTCGTCAAAGTGACGTACGATCACAATTATAGGAGCACTGACATTCGACGCGATCTAACATACAGTCAAAGACTGATTCTCTCACATCCCTAAACAGTTGCCAGCCCTACAAGTTGCCAGAAGCTTGTCAGGTGTAACAGAAAAAAACCTGCATAAACGAAGGCGTGTACCGTTAAAATTTGTTCTAAGCCGGCCGCTTTGTGGCTCATTCACAAAAAGTGTCCGTCAAATCGGCGCACGCGCATCAGATACGGCGGCCGGGCCGTGTCGCTGCCGTCTGGTTCTCGCCACGGTGTTAGCTTTACCAGCTCCGGGATTTTAAAACTCGGGGTACAATGTTAAAAAATCATTAGCGTATCAAAAAAAATCGTTATAAATTCGGACCTGGGTAGCCAGCGCCACTGAGGTATTCCGCAAAGCAAAAAATAAGGACAGCAAGAAGCTTTACTAGTCGAAGAGGCACTTTAAGAATACCTTACCAGGGCGTCATAATCGCTACAGCGACAAAGCTCTTTTAATTTGAAATAAAAAAATAGTATTGTCCTTACCAATCTATTGTCCTATGTATTTTAATTAAATAAATAAGAAAATAGTAAATATAAATAGTTTGCAGACTTTTTCGTATGATTTACTTCAGCAGGGATTGGTGTAATACGACCGTGATACAAAATTCTTCAACCAAATATGTGTATTTGTATATTGCAACTAAAAACATAAATGATCATCCTCTATCCTTACCACGATTGTCTTTATTCAGTTTCACATTAGAAAATATATAGACATAAAATTCAAATTTGAAATCATTTAATCACATGGATATTTTGTCAATATGCACGTCATTCTGTTTAATTCTAGTGATTCTACTAGTTTTATAAAAGTGTTTTGCAGAGAACAAATATGTTTTATTTATATATGGAATATCCCAAGAGTGAATGAGTTAATCAAGAAAGTCCGCGGAACTCAAAAAATCGGAACGGCCGTCACAGGGGGCACCACTAGATTCAAATCTATGCGTATTACACCATGATTTATGAGTTTGCGCCGAAAACGTCTCCGACGAATTGGAACTTTCAGTTTTGACTCGTAAATCATTCATAACAAGCGCTTCCTTACAATGTTGAAATTTTATGTGCGTGAAGTAAAAGTTACAGTTGCGCTCCTCAGAACATAACGTTATTATTACAAACTATTAGTACAATATTTAATATTATAGTCATAGCTAATGTTTCTTTACATGCTACAACTTTTATAATACACTAACGGCCGGTTACTGAAAGACTGATCAACGAAAAAATTAAGAAATTCACTGTCAAATCTATTGTCAAACGTCGATTGGGTTGCAGAAAGCATGATTA
>DWJN01001726.1:0-17076 GCA_018248895.1 Carystus phorcus
TCCCACTTTTTCCTTAATCCTTTAATAGGTTATCTGGAAGAAATCGCTAAGTGATAATACCGTCTATTGTTTTGTAATTCTTGATTGTTTAATTTATTTGTCTCCCTTGTATAAGATAAACACTTAAAAGTTTATCTATCTACCATTCATAAACTTCTGCTATAGAAATAATTACTCAAATGTATATACTGGCGACTAACACCGATTTGCGGAACAAACGATCATCAATAATAATTGAGAAGGTTATCGACCTTATTATAATTGTCTACGACGAGAAATTCTGCATAAAAAAATTATAATCGAAAATGAAATGAGAAACCGAAGTATTTGGACCGTTGTCGTGTTCTCTACGTACTGTGCATCCAATTTCATCGGCCGCCTGTGAAAGGAAGGATCCAGAATACAACGCGGGAAAAGAACGGAGCAGTGAAAAGTCAGTGAACATTCTAGAACACCGTATTAGATTAACATGCCATTCATTGTGTGCCATTTTCAATACATATTGCGGATGTATTGTGCTGGATTTGTAGCAAGTCTACATATTTGATGAATGTGTCTCGTGTTCTTTGTCACTCTTTGTATTGGGGATCAGTTACGTGCACTTACTTTGTTTGTCTACTCATTTGTTGGCTAATAACAGCAAATTTTATTGGAACCAAATGTCTATATTTTACAAAAATAGTTTATAGTTATTATTATATACGTGGCTTGTATATAATAAAAAATACGAGACAACGTCTAATAAAGAAGAACAACGGAGTTTGCCCAGTGATTTTATAAGTATTTGCAGTTTCAAATTTTATAATAACTACTCGGTAGATGTTGTCTCACAAGATAAAAAAGATTTTTTATCGGATCGAATTGTGAATCTAAACCCTAAACCCTTTACACCATTCTTAAGCATGCACTTGAGCAAATACAAATAAATCATCTAAATTGGTCCAACTGTTTAGAAGTTTAGTGACTGATACACGAACAGAAAATTAATAATCATATTTATTTATATATTTATATAATTTACATATTATTTATTTGTTTATACAGAATGAAATAACTCAATAAGTTTTAAGGTACATAAATAATATACAACATAATAGTAGGAAACCAATTGAAAGAGAAGAACAGTATTAAAACAATAAATTTTTTTATTTTGTTCCGTTGAGATATTTATATCTTTAATTACCACTCCTTATGTGCGACTTAGATTCTCACATGAATGATTGATAGAATTTTTATTTTGTTTGCCACATGCATTACGTTCAAGACGTGAAGTAGTCGGACAAGTTTTAACTTATTTGTGAATTAAACATTTAAGCAGGTATTGAGTATTGATTATAACTTGAGCGCAGCGAGCCACGCCGGCCTGAAGGGTGCTTACCTGCCTCGTTACACGTGGAGCACCCTCCACCACGGCCGCGTTGAGCGTGGGAACTTATAGATGCGTGCTAAATGTTTCATATTATTATCTTTTCATCGATTAATTTAAGTGGTATAAGTGCTTAGAAATTACTAGAATATAGGTAACTATCAAGTTGTAATGGAAAACTACTAAAAAAATAATTGTTACGTTTATAAATCGTCCCTATATCAAAATATTTTCAATATTTAAGGATTTCGGGTTTAAGAGAATGAGATGCAAAAAAAAGCTCCATGGGAGTTTCTTGCCGTTTCTTCTATCAGAGCCACTCATCATAGGGCTTTGTTGAAGCGATAGCGTAGGTTTTGTAAAAATCTATAACTTTTAAAGCATTTAGGTTTTGTAAAAACCTACTCCGAATAAATGATTTGATTTGATTTGAAGAATTTTTTCAATTAGAATATTTTTTATGTTTTAATTAATGGGGAATATATAATGCACGAATTCTATATTATTTCTCAAAAAAAGTTAAACTGAAGAAAAAGATGGAATATGCTTTGAAAAATCGTGCTACGACGTGTGACGACATCAACCCTGAAAATTTCAAAACAGAAAGTACTATAGATACGGTTATTTCAAACTCCAGTAACGCCATCTATTCAGAGCTTTGCGCAGACTTTTCCATCGCAAAAACTAGTAAAAGATTATTTACACAGCTCTCAACATAATAGTCCGCTTCCTAAGCTGTAAAGTCAATCTAGCCAGTCAGTCCTAGATATCGACTTATTACAAAAGATATATACATAATGTCGTTTTATCTTGATCTATTGTCCTTCAACTTTTAACTGTTTATACGATTTAGTGCGACCTTTACTAATTTAATAAACTTGAGGTAACATAAACAATGATTAGAACTGTAGTGTCCTGTATCGAATGGTATTCGCTAGAGGAACACGTAGGGCTGCACTTCGCTATCACTGGCTCACCAATACAACAACACGAGCGCTTGGACACGTCTTACCCGTACCGAGTCCTCTACTCGACTAACTCTGTCAGAGTACTTGAGACAATGTTGAGTATCTATTAAATACACTACAATAACAATTCACAAAACACAGTCTAGATTTGATTTGATTTGATTTGATAAATATTTTTGTGATAAGATTCCTTACTAAAGAGTTGGTTTACGAAGGGAAGCAAGGGTTAGTAGTTAAATAAATGAGAGGTACAGCACCTGCAAAGCCATTTGAAGTACGTTTCAAGCAAAGTTGTTTCGGTTAAGGTAGAAGCACGTGACGTTTACAAATGAGGCGTTTTATCTCAGTTCTCAGACACCTATACATCTTCGAGTTCAAGTTGACTGCAGTTCTGTTTGTGGTTCCAAACATCCATCGGCTGTATTTGGACGACTGTTCGAATAGATGATGCCAATCCTAACATCAAAACATGCAAGTAAGATAAAAGTAATTCTGAGTAAGATATCGACAATAGTTGAAATTATGATATGTAAAGTAATAAGAAATACGAATGCAACGAAAATATGTCTGAATAATAACCTATGATTGTCGGAGATAAATAATGTAAGTAATTGTTTATGTGTGATTAATCAGTCACAACATATGTACATAAAATCACTATAGTATACGCAATAATCACATACGAACTTCGTATCACCTTGGAACATTTTGTCCCGTTTTTGTAACATTTCTTAATAACGCTCCTATTCGCCGTAGCGTTATATTTATATAGCCAATATAGCTTTCCTCGATAACTGGACTATCTAACACAAAAGATATTTTTCCAATTCGAACTAGTAGTTCCTGAGATTAGTGCGTTCAAACAAACAAACAAACTCTTCAGCTTTATGATATTAAAATAAACGGTACAGATGAGTAAAGAACTTAACTTAACTCCAAACGTAACTCTGTTATGATTTCGGCCAAGAAAAAATAAAGTAAAAAGAAAGCATACTACAAACCTGAAAATTTCTGTTCTCAGGT
The DNA here is from genome assembly GCA_018248895.1 of Carystus phorcus. NCBI lineage: Eukaryota > Metazoa > Arthropoda > Insecta > Lepidoptera > Hesperiidae > Carystus > Carystus phorcus. The sequence continues at coordinate 3,358 of DWJN01001726.1, forward strand.
TTATTTGAAATTATTTTTATGAGAAATTCCTATTTCTATGTCCTAAATTCATTTTAGGTAAGTAGACGCGTCCTTATGGATAAGTTTTTAAAACATTGTTCTTCAATTTATTGCTTTAGTGAATAACTCTACAGAACGAAGTTACCTTAACCTTGAAGATGTATCGACTCGCTTTCCAACAACTCTTTTCTCTTCTCTTCATCAGTGATTCTCTTTCTCGATTTTTTCAATTTATTATGGCAGAGTAAATTTAAAAGAGACCAAACAGCAGAGGTGGCTTTCCACGCTCAAATTGTTAACCAATCCAACTAACCTGTTTACTAATCCTCATTCGGTAAACATGAAGTATCAATAAAACTGCTTCACTTTCTATTTAGTAATAATAAACTTTCTTTACACAATAACACACACAGACACACAACAAGCGCTAAAAGTAAAGGAGCTGCAGAGATACAATTGGCAGCGTTATCACCAATTGACCAACTCTGATATTATTTTTGTTTTTGTTACACATTCCGGCACTTGTACGAACTTCGCGAGAAAGAGGTTCAGACTGATAACCAGAAATCATATGTCGTTAGTGACACATGACATAAGCTGCGAGTGTACCTTTTTCTTGTAAACGTTTAAGACGATTAGGTACGTGATTTTATAATGGTTATAACTGTACAACAATTTTTGCAACGGAATAAATGCCTTCTTCTTCAATGCAGATATCTCGTCTAGACATCCGTTGCTAGGAAATAATCTAAGATATTATCTGAGATTAGCCCGTTCAAACAATCAAACAAACAAACAAACAAACAAACTCTTCAGCTTTATATATTAGTATAAGATTAGCAGACTCGGCCACGTGTTGTTGTAACTAAGGTTTACATACTCAATTTAGCCTACTAGTTACCTTACACCGCCATCTGTTACAATCTTGTGGAAGCAATTCTTTGTAAGATATTTAACAAATAATTTGCAATAAAATAATGTTGTGACTATAAACTGATGTAAGCTATCTATCTTTCAAGTTGGAACAAACTGGACACGGTGTGCAAACTTTGATTAAAATCGGTCAAGTAGTTTAGTTATATAATACATATAATTTATTAAGAAGATATTAAGAATGTATAATGTTACTGAGGTTGTCGTTTGTAGTAGTTTTAGACTTTCGTTAAGTGAGCTGTAAGTTGAATAAAAATAACTTGACTTGTTAACAAAAAGCTATAGATACACTGGGCAACAAGTGAATCGTGTTAACTGATGTGTTAACTATTGTTTAACTGAGGTTTGAGTACAACTTCAATATTATAAACCATTTCATTAGGATTTCATCTTCGACAGACCACCATATTGTATTTAAAGGAAAGTAATTTTATTTTTCGTATTATTCTCAACAATCCCTTTCATTTGATATCCATTTCCTGAGGGCATATAAAAAAAACTAGTCCGCCATCTTGAGCGAACCTCCATATTGACTTTAGTGATCATGCATTGTCATCCGAATTAAGCGTAGGTATATACAAAATATCAGCTCAATCGATTGAGGATAACTGCTTGAAAATTCAGTAGCAGGGTTACAACTTTACAGGCATACATAACAAGTTATAAAAACTCGTAAAAATAAATCATTTCGGTTTTTAAATATCGAATTCGTTTCTTACAACGCCATCTGTAGCACCCTTATTACAGCTCTAATCTCAAGTTAGAAGTTCATCGACAGTCGTGCACACGAACACATTAAACACTGACGTATTTTTTGCACAAATCCTATAAAGTATGTAGTATTCGTATGTTCACAATGTTTCGAGCGACATCTACCTAGTATTTTTTATAACTATTAATCAATGACGCAATACATAGATCGTAGATACACCAAATATCTTCGTGAGCGGATTTACATTCCTCTGATCCATTTTGAACTAGCTCAAAATTAAAATGGCTTAGGCATTAAGTCTCCTCACTACGTCTCGAAGCATTACTCGTAACTAGGGCATACAGTCTCTTGGACCATGAAGTCCCAGTCTATTTTGATACATCGCCTCCCTCATTTACCTTTTAACATTACAATAGAACGGACGAAACGCCAAATGACAGAGGTCAATCTTTATTGGTTCGAGTGGTGCGTGTATCGCTGGAGCTATCAGTTGCACAACACATAAGTTAATAGTAATTACAATAGATGGCCATTGTTCATAGTGCCCGATCGGCCTCAGCGTCACTCGACCTTCAGGCGACGCGGGCGCACGATTTTTGACCATTACTTGCAGATATGTAGAGCTGTTATATCCCTCTGCGAGAAATAAAGTCATACATACATACATACTTACATCCAACCACGCCATTTTTCCTTTGGGGTATGCAGAGACCACTTCCTTCCATTTGCTACGATTCTGATTCTCGCGTTTCATCGACTTTCTTCATTCTTTTCATACATGCTCGCCGGTTTACGATACTTCTCACTTGTCCTTTCTTCAGGAAAAAATAAAGTCATGACTTTCGATAACAATATCCACTGTTATATCACTATAATAAAATGTTACTCTTAAGTCCCGTACTAGGATTCCGTCTCGTGGGTGACATGAAAATCACAGAAATACAGTAACACACACCCAGGCCTAGAACAGAAATTTAATCTTATCATTCATATTTCGAACCCAGAAACGAATTAGTTTTTTACATGCAGAACAAACAGAAAATCGATTTTTACCCGTTGTCTTGATAAGATAGTTTGCACAATCGGCCAATTTTAATTTACCATCCGATCACTGAATCAAATTTAGTTACTTTAATTTATTGTATTAACTTTAAGTATTAGGTTTTATTTGAATTATTTCAAGGGAATCAGAAAGAAAAAACAATAAAATTTGTATTTTTCAAATCATATTATAAATCATAAATTAATCGGCGTGTGATAAATGTCATTAAATCAAAATTATTAAAAGAATAAAATGAAGGACCAAATTAGGTAATAACAATTCTATATAATTCCACACTAAGCACGATTAGTTCGTTTGATATTGACACTCATTAGTCTATTTATTGCGACTGTAGATTGGTTATCTTAAACAATATTGCCTTTTCTTAATAACTACCTGATATACGAGTATACGGGAAGGGGTATTTTAATAACATTTGCATTATATAAGAATAATCTATACTAATAATAAAACTGTAACGGGGTCAAAATATTATGTAGGTAGACTTTGTTATTCATACAAAGGCCAAGACATATAATTTTTGATCGTTTTGGAGCGGTCTAGACTACTGACTCCGTCCCTGTAGCTCGGGAACAGAATATGAGCTAAGTTACCCCTGCCTGTCGTAAGAGGCGACTAAAAGGAGGCTTTAGGGGTTGAGGGTGGCTAGAGTGGACTCAAAACGCTCACCACCAACCCCGGGGAGGTCGCCCAAGAAGGTCAATAGTACGTGTGGCCGCGTACTGTCGTCACTAGGGCGGTAGCGTGATGGGACGCTCAGTCCCTCGTCGGAAGGGTCCCTCAAGGACACCGCGCTCGGAGGTCTCTGGTTGTGTTCCGATGGAGATCCCGGAGTCTTCCACGTAGCGCCATAAAAAGAAAAAAGAAAGAACGAAAATATTGTCTCTCAAGCTCAAAGCTGGAACACAATGAATCGTTTGGAATATTTCTTACTTACTAACTAACTAGTAAAATATAGTATACATTAAAACGAGTTTGTTCTCACGATATAAGAAGTATAAATAAATATGGAGCTTATAAATAGGGATGATTAAATAGTGATTTGACTGTTTTTTGTTTCAATATAACTACAGTAGATAATAACAATTCGTATACGAGCATAACTATAAATTACTCGCAGCAAAAGCACAGACGAGCTGAAACAAAGAACTGCTACAGATTTATTTTAATCGTATTATACGTCCGCAAGTTTCACCGCAATATTGACAATATTTGAAGGAATCATTATGAGGTATCTCCGATGTTTTGTCATCTACAAGTGGTAATGGCCTTCTGTCGAGCGACGAGTCACAGGTGTAATTCCGCTCGAAGCGTCTCCGTATTATATGTTCTTGATATTTCATTTGTATACACCCACACCAGCAAAATTTGAGCCAAAAATACCAACCTAAACTTTACTGTTGTTATTGTAGTTTTATTTACCTTAAAAAAAAACTTTAACCTTATTTTTTACCACGTTATTGTGCAGTAGTAAGCCCTATTGGTTCCACCTGCAATCAAAAACACGAATAGTTAAATATAAATAAATAGTTATGCCTTTTTATTGCAATATTGCGTGTGTTAGATGATAGAGGGCTTAGTAGTAAACGATAACTAAATTGAACCATTTAATTTACTTATTACATGTTATTACGATATTTAAAGCATGATGAAATTTAAATATTATTATAGTAATAAAACTATAAGTATGTATGGGTTGTACTTTTATACCTAATGATACATGCCGTGACGCAAGGGTTTGAATGTAATTATGTATGTATGTACTGCTTCAAAGTTCATATTGTAAATAGTAAAAATCTTATCACACTAATTAGTAAATTTCTTCTTTAGAAGCCTAACACGTAAAGTAATATAAATTAGGTACTTATAATAAGATGTTACATAAACAAATATATCATTTTGAACTCCGAAAATAATATAATTACATTTATATTTTCAAAGAATCAACCGTTTTACAAAATGACTGTAGCTGGTGCTATCGCAAATTGAGGTTTTGTAAAATTAAATCTGTAAGAGCCTTCTAGTGTTGTATATTTTTATTGAAAGTAAAAATGTCACTCTAAAAAAGAACAATTTAAAAAAGGTAAAAATAACATTTAAAATGTGCCAGTTCTACATATATAACCTGGACACCGAAACGGGCTAATTGTCGACAACAATGCCTTTTTGTTATAGTAAAGATACTTTGATTGGGTTGATAGGAGATGGCACTGTTGTCGCTTTAGATTTATAATGAATAAGAGTCATTTTTAAGCTTTGCTTGTATTATCTGATACAGCCATAAAATTACTGCATATCAAAGAAAGCAAGCTTTCAGCAAATGGCAAATAATAATATTTAAAATATTATTTTAGGTATACAAATAATAGGGTTACGTGTCTCAAAAATTATTTTCGATTTTATAGTTTATTCTCTTTTCTACGCCAGTCACTAATTGAAATATCTTGTTTAATTTAAAATAATCCGTTCTTAGATTCATTGTAGAAATAATCAATTTGACAGTGAACCGAACCGTTTTTATTTTATTATAATTAATACACAAGGAGGCGGTAGCGAGGTCGCCAAATTCGAGCTATTGAGACCGAGGCAACCTCGGACTTTCCTCGATTAAGCAACCGATATGCACGCACGCCGAGGGTATGTTATTATTTTTTCGTTATGGATCGCAATCTTATTAAACTCCAGCTTTCTGGGTATGTAGAAACATTATTTTATTTAACGCGACTTATAAATGTAATTGTATACAATTTATTTAAAGTAAATCGTATACCTACTCTTTGGATATTAATGTTAATGATTTTTAAGGGTTATTTAATTGGAATACTTAAAATTTTGTAATAGGAAACCTATAAGTAATATTATAGAAATATTAATAAAAATAATAATGAATTATATTGAAACTAGCGAACACGGCAGATTAAACCATATTCCACCACCATAAACCACTTAAACACATACAACAAATCAAAATCTGTTTATCCGAGTCGAATTCATTGAGATACATAATTATCTACAGAGAAATGAAATATGTCGGGGTATTTAAATCAGTGGGAGCATTATACTTAGAACGCTGGCATTATCGCCTCGCTGTACCGCCTAATTTTTTGTATAACATAGCGAGCTTTTTGGTCTCCTAGAGTAAGGATCGATTATTAAATCATGTTATTTTTTATTGCGTTACAGCTAGCAAACGAATACAAAAGTAGTATCGTAAGCGATTATCACCATCAATGGCTACAGTCGGCAAGCTATGGTATTAACATAGATGGTTGTAATACTATTCTTGATACGCAAAGAAACCCAAAAGAAACAGGTATTTAAAAACGTTCCTAACCTTTTCTAGAATATTTCATTCTTTACAATTTATGAAACTATATTAATTAGTTAGCATTGAATGCCCCTGAAAATAATATCCATTAACCACAGCTAATAAATATTTATAATGTATATATTTCACGCATTACTTCCTTTTTTATATTTATTTAATAATTCCTTGTAGATTAACGATTGTGGAATAAAGCAAATATTATCTTTGTAATTACTACACACTTTTAATTAATGTAAGAGGTTCCATTAAGCATAGTTTGATGTAATAAAAATGTTAATACCCGATTGTATTAATGAACGCCAAGGAAATACTCGTAATGTTACCAACTCATATGTGACAACGTAGGTTAAGTAATTCACTTGCAACAATGTTTAAATAACGTGGACCTGCTTTATTGATATTGGATAAGCGACCGGTTAAAGATTCTTTTAAGTCTGTTGGGAAATATTTATTGATCACCGTACTCATAATATTAGATTGGTCCAATATTATCCTTTAGCCGTTGGTAAATCGACATAATAAACGTGATAAAATTTTCATTAAAGTAAGAACGTTTTAGAAGCATATTTTTCTGCTGAACAAAACCATACAAAAGTCATTAAAAGTCTTGTCGTTCAACACAACGGCCATCGCTCGTGTTGGGGTCAATACAAACTTTAACAATAAATCCTACTATATCAAAACATGTATTCCAAGTTATTGATACCTTAGAGTATCTACTGCGGTATACAATGATGAATTCAAGGCGAAATATCTGTCGTACTATTTCAACAAAAAACCAATGAAGTATAGTAAATATACAACGATATGTGAGCACTGTTTTTGTCAGTCGCTAATGGAAGCGCATAGTATCCAATTAATCCATTTAATGAGACGAGTCGATGAATTATGTATCATTCCATAACAATATTATTATTAATAATTCAAGTGACCATATTATCTAACCAAGTTTTTTTGTTTGAATACCTGACATGAGCGAACGAGTCACCTGATGCTATAGTCACTGCTTAGGGACGTCAGTAGTATCAAAAGGTTGCCCGCTACAGGCAAGTGGAACTGGAAGAACTTTGTAATTAACTCCCTGATACTATCAGCTAGCGAGACAAACTCCTTAGAGATTGAGCTCCTCACATCAAAGGTAAACCAACCACAATCCCACCTATAATTAGCGATAAGGTCCTGGATGATATTTCTAAGCGATTCTATCCTCACATCGCTAATATGTTTATTCTTTTATTGACTTTACTTTATTGACCGCAATAAAAAACATATAGTACAAATGGCGACCTTAATGATTACTGCATTCTCTACCAGCTAACCATCATAAACTGAAATACACGAATATATGTTCGAATATACGACCGATTAGTTGTTTTTATTTATCTATAATATATATTTTAATATATTTATATTACTTAAAAAAATGAAATATCAGAAATAACCTATATGGACACTATCTCGACAGATAATGAAAGTTACCAAGATAAAAATTAGCAAAATTCAACTATTAGACAAATTCTCTTACTTCAAACACTACCCCCACTTGTTCCAAGTAACGTGGCTTTAAACGGTTATTTAATTGTTTAATATTTTTTTTTATTAAAAATCAAATGAAAAATAAGATAAAAATTTAATGTTAATTGAAACAAATCCTATAACCCTCGCGAAGCATTATTTCAGAAGCTGATAACATTTTCTAAAAGTATTTAAATATGCTAACGATGAGTATCTTTTTTCATTTTTTAAATATTGGGATTTTTTGTTTTTTTTTTTTTTTGTTATGGTTTAATTCGGATATCTACGAGTACGTATCACTAAATTCATTATGTGAAATAGTAATACGTCTACTAATGTCTACTATCGATTACAAGGGCACACGCAGTACAGTAGGCCTCCAGATAACGTGAGCAATTTGACATCCGACAGCGACAAAGATTCCAGCGACGAGGTCGGACTGCCGGAAAACCAATATCGTAATTAACGTTACAAAAAAATATTTGCTTTGCTTCATTTACTTCGGCAAACATTTTTTTTTTTGAATAGCCCACTTCATTTTATTCAATGCTTATTTCTTTATTACTTCGATTCATTTATACGCAATTGGCGTTTGGTAATTGGTAATTTAGCGTGCGTTGTAATTTAAAATCACTTTAGAAATTGCCTAGTTGTTTGTTAATATAAATCTGGTTTAATTATTATGCTTTTTAACACTATATAAGTAATTATTTAGAAGGTACTTTTCAGATGGGAATTATTTTTCCAACGAAACATTTGTTGCGCGTGAGTTGTATCAACGAGAATTATTCGGAAAAAAAAATGGTTGCGCGGGCATATTAAAAACAGGATGAAATAATTAATCTGCAAACAGGTATTAGCAACATCATAAAACCTAAAACATTTTACCAGGGCCACATGACGTCAAAGTGAACAAGTGACAGATTGTCAAAGTGACAGATCAAGATAACGTCATGGCAAACGTCATCCTTCACATAAATATTACCCTCTCTTTTCTTTATTTTTTTATGTCTCTAGCCGGTTAAGGATTTAACGAGTAACATCCTGGTAAGTGATCATCATCACCCACAGAAAATAGCATCACCGAGGCCATCACTGATGCTTTTCCAGATAAAGAAATGAGAAGAAACAATTCATTTGCATCAAAAAAGAATTCTTATTTGCATACATTTCTTCTCTCTAAACCAACCGCAATAAGACGCAATATTTATAAAAGTTATAAAGCGAAACTCCAAATTTTCTGTCAACCGTTGCTATCATGGCAACATTCAACGTTAAGATTTTATTCACATATTTCAGAGAATTTGTTCTAGTCATATATATTATTTATTTAATATAAGTTAAATCTTGACGTCAACCCCACGTGATGAGAAGTGGTGATTGGTGGTGGTGATAAGACGCATTAACTTAGTAAAAGCCTATTCACTCCCCTCTTGAAGACTCCTACGTCGTAAGTAACCAAGGATACCGAAGCAGGCAGACTATTTCAATCCTTCATGGACATGCTTCATGCGTTCTTCACGACATGCCTAGGCTGTAGAATCGCAGAATATCAAGACTTTAAAATTAAAAGTTAAAATGCTGATACATATACAATGCACACAGAAGTACAATACATGGTCGATCTTATCAACTATCTGGTATTTCATATTAAATTGTATCATGTAAAAAATTAAGTATTTATAGCAGTTATCATTTTTTATTAAGAACTTAATTAGAAGCTAATTGGCGAGCTGAGATCTTTAATTAAATTACCAGACCAGTAGCAAAACGAAAAGGTCAAATTTTACAAATAATTAACGTGCACTCGAAAGGACCGAGGCCTCTCACTGACATTTCAAATTTTGAGTTTTCACTTGTTCCAGTTTTAATAGTCAGCAATGTCATAAAAATAGCGGTTTATTTCACAAGCGCTACATTTACTTCGGAAATTAAAGCAATTTAATGAGCGTTTCGGTTTTATTGGACTGACGTGTGATCAATTCGTCCAATATGTTCGGCAACTCAATATTATTAAGGTCGTTACAACCCTTTGACATAAACGAGGCAGAACTTTCACCAGTCGTACTTACCGTACCATACCTACAGCCTATTAGGTAAACGTTTCGATATGTCAACCCTAAAGTTACTTACTCATTTATACATACATCAATACATGCAACATTAACTATTCGGTATTAATGATGTTTTGTTAAAACTGATATTATTGTATAATATATTTCCGATTTAATGAATTAATATTTTATGACCTGGTTCTTTAATAGTAGCCTATACAGCTATTCGGCCTATAGTCCTCTGTGGTAAATTTTAACCATATCGTCTAATTGAGCAAGAAATATCCATCCAAACAGCTTTAATAAACGTCATTCTGCAAGATAAACAAATATAACTGATGTAATTGTGATTCTAAACCATTCTCAAATCCACGTAAATACTAAAATCATCACAGTTGATCATAACGTTTAGGAGTAGTTCAGTGACATACATATTGCCTCCAAACCATTAAAGTGGCTCTTTAGGACATGGGTTTCTCCTCTTCATTGAGGAGCCCCATCACACTACTGTAGTGCAGTGTGGATCGATGAAGGAGCTAGTGGTCAACTCAAGTGAAGGAAGTTTTTAGGTTGCCCCAAGGCTTCCGCCATGGCTTAACGACTGTTATCTAACCGGGACCGACGGCTTAACGTGCCCTCCAAAGCACAGAAATACTCAAATTTTTTTTACCACTGGCGGCCACGAATCCAGCTACCGACCGCGCTCGCACTTGCTTAACTCTGTCTTCTTCTTGAATCTTCTTGAATATGACGTTTTACAAACTTAAGTGCCAATGAGTAAATAAAAACTAATCTTTTCATATCCCGATCTATACGTAAAGTAAAAAAAGGTTTCCTTTAAATGTGAAGAATTTAGTAAAAATTCGATGTGCTAACAATAAACTAACCTCGTGTAAACGTTAAGGTTTTGTTCATTTAACAAGAACAATTTTTATATTATTCCTCAGAAATTATTCCTATCGATAATTCAACATCAAAATATAAGATTTAGGTTTTTATATACTTTTAATAAAAGCTTATCACCTTAAATAAGTTTTGCTATGGAGGCATTTCAATACCTCTAGGTAATAGTTAAGTGAACCATTTATGAATTTTGACAACCAAACCATTACCTTACATTTATTTCTTTCATCACCTCAACAAGGTTAACAAGGAAATTCCCTAAAGACTCCAATACTACTTTCTTTGTTATTGTTAAATTTTTCTGTACTTTCCAATACCTATAATGAATTGGCTCATTCAATAACCATCCGTATTTTCCTGTCTTATTAGAAGAGCATTATATGTATAAAGATTGTACTAGCTGCCGGGAATCCCATTCTTAATTATTCGTATCTCTGTACAAAAAATCCTAAGATAAAAGAGGTTTTACCATTACGAATGTAACTCATTCCTTTCATCACCTCAAAAAGGTTAACATGGAAATTATTTAAGGACATCAATAGGACTTTCTTTGTTATTCTTAAATATTTCTGTACTTTCCATTTATTATAATGAATTGGCTCATTCAATTACCGTATTTTCCTGTCTTATCAAGAGAGCTTTAAATAAAGATTGTACTAGTTACCGGGAATCCCATTCTTAATTATTCATTTCTCTCTACAAAAAATCCTAAGATAAAAGAGGTTTTACCATTACGAATGTTTAACTCATTCCTTTCATCACCTCAAAAAGGTTAACATGGAAATTCCTTAAAACATCAATAACACTTTCTTTGTTATTCTTAAATATTTCTGTACTTTCCATTACTTATAATTGGTTCATTCAATTACCGTATTTTCCTGTCTTATCCAAAGAGCTTTTAAAAAAGATTGTACTAGTTACCGGGAATCCAATTCTTAATTATTCATCTTTGCGCTCTTCAAGTGAAATTCTTAGAAGTGTGTCCTTGTATGTTCTCGGTATTTTTTCTTTGGTTTAAATTTGACAGAAGGAATGCTGCTATAGGGCGCCGGTCGTGGCCGGTCGCGACATGAAGCGTGACTTTAACCCACCCATACAACCAGATAAACATGATCTATCCAATACTTTAACCATCCACCGGTTCGTTGCCAATAATAAAACTATACGGGCGGCGAGGTAGTCCAACTAACATTGGTTATGACATAATTCAATCCGTTGTCGTCTCAATGCCGTCTTACCCACGAAGATCTCAATTCTTTTACGTCTGTTTAATGATAATTAATTGTTCGATGCTAATTCACGGGATGTCAATCGAAGCGTATTAGTGTCAGTGCGTTTTCTTTAATCTTTGCTAAACTAATTTGTGAATACATCTGTTTTGAACGAAATACTGTCGATGGATCGGCGTTAGTTGTGTTTGGTTTATAACCCATCTACTTTGTTACGATTAAAATATGTTATTTCCATAAAATAATATTTAAACATAATATGACATAAATAAATTAGCTATACCATACCAAACTTCGCCGTATTATGTTTTACTTGAAGGTATGGAAAATATTTTAAATTCTGGAAAATAAACAATACCTATATGAATATTATTTAAGGTTTGGACGGGATTTCCGATGAAATGTGAAAGTACATTTTACGTATTGAATTTCCCATTATAATTATCTAGATGTCCTTGAATACATACTTTTTCCTCGTCCTTTTACGGTTTCTTTGTAGGGAAACAAAGAAATTATACAGAAATGGTAGTTAATTTAAGCAATAAGGATATTGTGTGGTATAAAACATTATGATACTATTTTTAGCGCGTCTGGAACCACAAAAACTACTAATGAGGCCAGTAATATTTTCATTTCTCATAAATGTTGGATTATTATCTTAATTATCCTAACAATCCAACTTCGGTTCACTTAACCTACGTGGGATTTTTGCCTGATAAAACAAATGAAAAATAAGACATAATTTAGGTTACTATATAATACTAGTAAACCTGGCGAACTTCGTATCAGCAAGGAATATTTATATATTATATTAATATGTAGGACATATTAAATTGGACCATAAATTTATTTTCCAAGTCGCGTAATGATAATATATATAAATTACGTGTCACGGTGTTTGTCCGCGATGGACTCCTAAATTACTTAACCGATTTTATTAAAATTTCGCACACCGTGTCCAGTTTAATCCAACTTGAAAGATAGGATAGCTTACATATCAATTTATAGTCGCAATATTATTGTATTGCAAATTATTTGTTTAATATCTTACAAAGGATTAGTTCCATAAGATTCTAACAGATGGCGGGGTAAGGTAATTAGTCCGATAAACTGAGTATGTAAACCTTAGTCACAGCAACGCGTGGCCGGATCTGCTAGTTGTTTTATATTATAATTTATTTTTTGTACTTAGTTATTTTTAAATTGTTTGTTTATAATTTTAATGTGTTTTTTTTGCAAAAACCATGTTGTTTACATCTATAATTGAGATGGCATTTGGATATTTCATGTAATTGTGTTCACTTTGTTGGTGTAACTATATAAATTAAAAAAAAACTAAAATGAAAACATAACATATAGTAATTAGTGAATTAACCTATAAATTTAGATGTAATGTTATATAAAATACAGGATATATCATATAATAGATAATAGGAAATAATATCGAATATTTTTTGCTACAACATACAAAAACAGATCTGTTAAAACTGTTAGGTGCCATTCGTTTCGGTGAAAAGAAACTTAAGTCTTTCGTTTTAAGAACTTTGTAACTTGTTTGTAAGATGTTATAATGAGTGAATTAACATAGAGCACGGAATAGATTTGTCTCAAATAGTACTTATGATTATGTAAGTGTTGTAGGAGATAGCGTTTCTCTTATCGATGGAGTGTACACGATGTGGTGCAAGCCTGATTTATATCGAGGATAACGTCAGAACGACATCTCCGAGTGAGCCGTGGGCGTCCGCATTACTGTGCTCATGTCATTGTATAAGCGACGGATAGTCCACTACCTTTAATAATAATAAAACAGACAAAACGATCCATTTTAATAGACCAGACATCACAATACTAGACAAAAGTAAAAAATAGCACACCTCATAGACATTGCCGTTTGTACCACACATCTTCTTAACACACATACTGAAAAATTAGCCAAATACATGGATCTCCAAATAGAATTAAAGTCTCAATGGGGAGTC
>DWJN01001727.1:0-17075 GCA_018248895.1 Carystus phorcus
ACACCTCTGGTGTTGCTAATGTCCATGGGCGACGGTGATCACTTACCATCAGGTGACCCGTCTGCTCGTTTGCCGGCGTACGACATAAAAAAAAAAAAAAACAAAAAGTTCATATTAATCTATTTCAATTAAATATTCCACTCTTTCTGGACTCTGAGACCTGGGTCTCAATAGACCTCGTCAACGGGTTCAATCCCCAGCTGTGGTAGACGTTTATGTAACAGATAATTATTGGTTCTTCGATCGTGTGTATTTTTGTTGCCTTATTCGTATATTTTTGAGCCGCAAAATATTGAATGAAATGAGATCAAAAATTTGGGTAACAAGAGCAGGCGCCGTCGTCTTTCCATCTATATACATAAAAATAATGTTTGTTTGTTTAATTTGTTTGTCCATTATCAAAATAGAGCATTGATGTCTTCAGACAAGAGAAGGCCGTTGTCGAATTTGTCACTAGTTGGCGTGACTAGAGCTTTTGATATTGTGTTGTATGACGTTATTTTAATTTTTATTAAGACCGTTCATTAATTAGTTTGACATAATTTTCTAACATTTCATCGTTTACATATTCCACATGGTAGTAACGAAATAGGTTTATGTAATTCATAAATGTAAACAGAAAATCGCATAATTAAAAAAAAATACTCAAAACGCCATTAAGGTATACATTAAAAAAATCAAGTACTTTATAATCTACGAACGATGTGAATTTATAAATCAATTCTGAAAATTTCAATATGGTTGTCTCAAACTACAATAGTGGTATTTGTTCAGAGCTTCGCCGCCTTCCCCATTGCTCGACGAGAACGATATTTTTTGAACCGATCTGAATGGGATGAAATATTATAATCTTTTCTGTGAAGCGTAGGAATTCTCCAAGTATCATGATGACAACGCTAGTAGAATACACGGGAGCTGTTATCTACTCGTGCACAATATTTACCGCGATGAAACTCTTTTCGGTGCTATTAAAAACAAGGTGTGCAAAAGGCCTTGAAACGAAACGTGGTTAGAAAAAATCAAGTTTAATATGAAATAACCATGTTATAAATCTCATAAGATTTAAGCAAATACTTTACCAATTTCTTCATCGCAAGATGTGAAGAAAATACTAATAGAATAATTTCTTTATATCAAACGCTCTTTCACACAGCGCCGCTTTGACGCTTACAAACCTTTTAGAAATGGTAATGATGTGTTTAGAAATGTAACCTCGCGTATGTAAATGTTTATGAATGGCTCAAAAGGAAAGCTTTATACTGCATCAAAAGGCCACAAATGAGTGTACAATTTATTTGGTGTTTAGTGTAAGTCTGTTTACTTTCCAGATGGCGACTCTTTTGATTTCATCGTCGTGGGCGCGGGGACAGCCGGGTCGCTTCTAGCGAGTCGGCTGACCGAAGTGCTGGATTGGAAGGTTTTGTTGATCGAGGCTGGGGGAGATCCACCGCTGGAGAGCATTGTAAGATCATTGATATTGTATCGACGACTCGCGGGGCGCAATGGTCGCTATGCCGAATCGAAGGCTCCTGAGTTTAATTCTCAGAGAGGTGGAAATTTAAATGATGGGTCTAAATTTCTGTTCTCGATCTGGGTTTGTGTCATTGTCTCTGTGTATTGTCCAACTCAACACAGAGAATTCTAGTAGTGGGTATCAGTATATAGGGTTATTATTTCATCATTTTATATGACTATCCACTTTGATAAATAACTGCAGAAATCTTTAAAGCATTTTAATATTCGACTTAGTTTTAATATATAAATAATAAGGTAAATTAAAATATGAATATTGTGGTAAGAATCATCATTCATTTTCATAATTTTTGTGCCCATTTCCCATTTTTATATAGGGTCGGCGCAATAATAATTATTGTGGCAAGAATATTGTACGATAAAACAAACAATAGTTTCCTAACGCTTTCTGTTTATCTCATTTGTAGATTTCCTTTCGATTTGTGGTCATTATGAAATGTTTTTTAATTATTTTATTCCCTATTTTGGAGTGAAAGTTATTCAGAATATAGTGAATATGCTATTATTATGTTAGTGCGCTCGCAACCCCAGACCTTATTACCACTGTATCATCAGATGGGATTGAGGTCAAGTAGAAAAAATTTATATTGCAAAGGCATAGAATAAATTCAGATGTACATATTTAAATAATTCCACATATTTTATTACTTTATGTTGCATTTTTAGATTCCCAACTTTTCGGGTGCAACACACAGAAGTGAACATGCGTGGCAATATTATACAGAAAAAGATAACACTACCAACAGAGGCTGTGTTGATGGAAAATCCTTTTGGCCTCGAGGAAAAGCTATTGGAGGGACAGGATCTATTAATGGCCTCCTTCACATGAAAGGTAGTCCTGGAGATTACGCACCGTGGCATTTACAAGAAAATGATGGTTGGGATTGGGGATCGATAAAAAAGTACATGATGAGGAGCGAAAATATTATAGATCCATTTATTCGCAACAATCCTGAGTTACGAAAGAACCATGGTACTGAAGGAGAATTTATAATCGATCAGCTTAACTTTACCCACGTAGAAATAACAAATTTGTTAATAAACGCTTATACGAACATGGGTTTAAAATATTTAGATGACCTTAATGGTCCTACACAGATGGGCGTTGGAAAGATTCGTGGTGGAAATTATAAAGGAAAGCGTGTTAGTACTGCTACGTCATTTTTAAGCAAAGCTAAAATTCGAAGAAATTTGTTTATTTTAAAGCATGCCTTTGTTAATAAAATAAAATTTGATGAAGGTTTTTTCGCTAAGGGTGTTATTGTGAAATTAGCTAATAGTGATATAGAAACATTTTATGCAAAAAAGCAAGTAATTGTCAGTGCAGGTGCAATTAATTCGCCTGTCTTATTAATGTTATCAGGTATAGGTCCGAAGGAACATTTGGAAGAATTGGGAATTGATGTAATTTCAAATTTACGAGTAGGGGAAAATTTGCAAGATCATGTAAGAATACCCGTACCAATAACTTTAGATACAGGAGCTGAATCAAAAGACGACTTGTATTGGTACAAAGCTGCAGCTCAGTACTTGTTAGATCAAACTGGTCCTCATTCAACAAACTATGACCAACCAAATATAAATGCGTTTATGTCGGTTCCATCTGACAAACAACTTCCAGATGTACAGATTGATCATAATTATTTTGTGCCAAATACTTCGTACATGCATTCAATGTGTACAAGAACGAACTTCTTTAACAATGATATTTGTAAACAGTTTAGCGACATGAATTCACATAAAGAATTGTTACTAATGTTCGTGGCTCTCTGCAGGCCATTTTCTAGGGGAAAAATAATGCTTCGAACTTCCAATCCAGCTGATGCACCTAAGATATTATCAAAATATTTCAGTGATAGTCGGGATATGGAAACATTTGTTACGAATTTAAAAAGGGTCGCACAAATAGTCAACACAATGCCTTTTAAAAATGTTAAAGCAGAACTGAGGAGAATATATTACAAAGATTGTGATAGTTCCACATTTATGAGCGAGGAGTATTGGGAATGTATGGCCAGAACAGTTACGTATAATGTTTATCATCCAGTTGGAACAGCAAAGATGGGGAGAATCGGTGATCCTACAACTGTTGTTGACAATAGATTGAATGTTATCGGTGTTAAGGGGTTACGCGTTGTTGATGCAAGCATTATGCCAACTATACCGAGTGTAAATACCAATGCACCCACCATGATGATAGCCGAACGAGTTGCAGATTTTATTAAAGAGGAGTTTTTAAAAATAAGGGATGAAATGTGAGTACGTGCTGAGCCACTAACGGCCGTTTTTACGTTTAAAAATGTAACTTGTGGCCAAATACTTCTAATATTGTCTTACAGTCAATTTTTAATTATTTTTAAACATACACCGTTCATGGAAACAGTATCTATGGTTATCAGTTCATACTTTTTATTAAAAGTAAAAAACAAAATCATAGATTAATGTCATAATGAAATCATAATGAAAAGTCATGTCATTCTGATAAATAGGTTTTCATCTGATTTGCGTACGAAATTAACATAAAAATTTGTTAATAATGCTATGTCTATAAAATCAAGATTAATATTTCTATATTTCATATTCATATGTAAGGTAATGGCTTTAATAACTGTTGTAGATATAGGAGTATTACCATTAGTTAAAAATTCAGTAGGCATCATATTTTTTATAGACATGATTAACGAAGATCGTCAAAATATTTCTAAAGTCTATTCGCTGTGTAAAAAGTGTTGTTTGATCGATTTTAAAAAAGAGGATTGTAGTATTACTATGGCATTTGGAGAAAATATTCAAAATATAAAACCCAGAGATAGAAAAACTTTTGTGTATGTAGCCCCAATGTTATTTCAGCATGATTTAGAGGGTTATTGTGAGTTTTTGATATTTTACCATAATAATAATACCAAAGAAGAAATAGATGTAACAATACCATTTGATACACGTGTTGGCGTAAAAAAATCTAAAGAGCTAATGAATCAGTATGTTGGACCTAAAAAAACTAAGCACTGTAATTCTCTCGATGAGGACTCATTGAATAACTGTGAACCAGTTGCTTGTAATATTAAATACTTGGATAAAAGACCTATTTTTGATAGTACTTTAAATAAATGTGTTGAAGCACCAATTTGCCTGACAAATGCGGACAAAGATTTACCAGATAATGTGTATGTACCTAATAGTAACATTTGCAGAAACTTAGATTTGCCATTAACTGTTCAAGATATTTACGTCATCAGTACTGGGTTTGGTACAGTAACGATGCCTTCTGATTCAACTTCTGCAATAAAAGTTAAAATAATATCAAACTGTTCGACTATTTCACAAAATATTAAATTACTTCGTGATTTGATGTATGGTAAAATAGGTCCAAAAGATAACGAAGTAACAGTGGATTACAATGAATGTTTGATTAAAGCGCTTTTGACGATTGTGTTCTGTATAGTCAGTATTTGCAGCATATTACTTATCTTAGTCTGTTGCGTGAACTATATTGTTTGGTTGTTCATTCAATGGTCCGATGGTAAGCTTGGTGAATTCTGGAAAAATTGTAAAGAGCAGTTTAAGAGAAAAAAGAGTAAACAAAACAAAAGCGATAAAATAAACAGTACCATCAGAAATGCGTTACTACGCGAAGTTATAATTAAAGACATACCTCTTGAGTTGAGGAATAGTGTTATCGATGTGTGTGACAGAATGGGAAGGGAAGTTGAGAGAAGAAAAAGATATCGAGAAGCAGATGTGGGGAGTCAGATAAGTCTGCAGCATAGCGGGGGGAGTCGATCATCATTGATGTCGTCCTGATAATCTTTAGAGAATAATAACAAGTAAGTTCATGATGTAATTATAAAAAAGTGATTTAATGTGTTTTTGCGATTTACAAAGGTTTTACAATTTTTTTCTGTATCCTTTGGTCATTTTGGTACTGCTGCGACTGCAATGTCTATTAAAGTTCGATATTGTTGTATCTTTTATTACATTGATATTGTTGTAGATGTACCAACTATGACGACATAAATGTTTCTTATTCTTATTCTTAATCTTTCTTCTACGCTATATCAAAAACACCCGCTAGCTCACTACGTCCCATTTTTGCTTTCCGTTTTCAAATTCCCTATTTGATGTAACTAACTGGCCAGTATCAACAGAAAATAAAAAAACAACTAGAATATTTACAATGATAAAGTTATCTATCTATGTTCGGTAAAAAATTTGACTTTAGATTAAATTACATCACTTAATACTGTTTTTTTTTATTATGAATTGCGTTTTTTTGCTCGAATACACAAAACCTGTTCCCGCCATTTTGTCAAACTGACAGTTATTTTTTTAATTACAGGTTTGAATTACGTTGTTTTAGCCTACTTATGCGTTGTGTATTAAATAGCTGTTACGTCTGATCACTAGTAACCGATCCATCAAAGGGCGTGGCACATGTCTCCGGTTTAATTAGCGCATTTGCGACAATCGCAAAACGGGCGCGTTCACACGCGGACCGGCGCGTGCGATGGATCGGATGTCGTGGGAACTGTACCGATATTAATGTAATGCGAAAATATTTAATATCACTCAGGCTTGTAAATATTTGATGCTATGTTTTAGGGGTGACCTATCGTCGAATGAACTGGTAGAAACCAGGTCCTTTCTAATGCTTTATACTGTACATATAAGTCGAAACGCGTGATGTGGTTGGATACTGGCCATTTTTCTACCAACTTTCAAGTGTAAAGTATTAAAATTCGGGTGATAATGGTACCATCTGTATCGACAATGCGTTGTTGCTGGTCTTCGGTCACAACTGCCAGTAGCTAACTAATTATTACTTTTTAGTTCTGTTGTTTATCTTAAAAACTAATGACATGTCAATATATGGTAAGTCGTATAAAGTATCCATTCATCATTACGTATGATTTTTACGACGAATTTTTTAATATTGTATAGTTAAAAATATTGACAAAAAGCTTGTGTTGAATCATATTTCATAGGAACAAGTAGTATCATAAACTAATTTGCAAGGGTCACATAAACGCATATTATTAGTTATTTGTCACTAAAAATTATCCCTTTGTTAACATCACAAACTATCAGACAACCTCGATTTTACAAAACATTAATTTATCATGCTGTTTACGTCCCGTGAAGTTTCTGGACAGGCCAGAAACAAGTCCAAATGAGTTTCGGGTCCACATATTGCCAATTTTACTACGACGACGTACCAGGATAACATAAGGTTCGAGAAGTGTGCGCAGTCGATAAGGACATTGGCAAGCGCGCGAATGTCCAGCGACCTGCGACTCCGACCCTCTCCGCAAGGGGGAGCGACCCGACTTTTCCATTACCATTAATTCTCCTAAATGAGAGTTTACTATTGTGTCATCTTGAGAGCGGTCATACGTCTTAATGTAGCTTTCTTTTGTTTTGGCTCCGTTCATTTTGCTTTCAACGCTCTAAACGCACCCTTACTTTATTAAGACGTATCTCCGTGATAAGGGTTACAGAGTAATAGTTAATTATTAAAAATAATTTAATTTTTCTGTTATGTTTTAAAAAGTTTTATACTTAAGGAATATATTTTCCTCTTTTAAGTACACATCTCTATTTTAAAACGTACTTTTTAAACTGTATGCTTTACATAAATAGGTGTGTGGATAATAATTATTGTTTATTTGACAGGAAATTTACAAAAAAATATTACTTAAATTTGCTTTTAGTCGCTGTTATTATTAGCAATGACAATTACAATAAAACCATTTTAGTAATTTTATTTGACGAATATTTATGACACTGGCGGAAATTGCAAATTAATGAATATATACCTAAATAAACAAATATCTAAACATCAGTCCGCAATAAAAACATCGGCCATCTTTCCCCACCTGGCGGCGAAATTCGATCTCGCGCACGCGTTGTTCCAAAATCGAAATAATTCAAAAAGCGCGGGACGTTTCCAACCCTTTCCATTGTTCTTTTTATGAATTGAATTGAATTCATTGCTGTGCGTCTGACGGCAGCCTGTTGTTCTAAACGTGTTCCACGTTCAAATAACGGAACAATTCAACAAAGCCTAAATACGCGCTATTGGACTTCGAGATTAGTGTTTTACATAGGAACTAACTGAAAATATAATAAATGAAGTTCATTTTACATTTATAATTATAATTTTGCAGCTAAATTTATAAGAAAATATATGAATTAAGAATAAATATCAGTAAAAGTTCCTGACACAAAGCTCTTGTTGACACGCATGTTTTTAAAATTTTTTTGATATTTTTTGTATAAATCTTATTATTATTAGGCGCTTAAACGAGATAAGATCAGAACAAAGTTTTTGTTAAATGCCCGGCTATCTAGTTTGTGTATTAATATAAAATGTAATTTAATTTTACTTCAGCTTAAATATAATTTTCATCTTTTGTGTAATGTTTTAAAATAATTCAAACTCAAGCACGCGGCTGCTACAAACCATGTCTATATTTAGACCAACGCAATAACTTAACAATTTTGACACGTGAACTTACTTCCCGAAACACAACAGAGTCAAAATCCTTGCCGCCATCAAGGTCAGATTTTATCGCCTTTTAATCTTCACCCATAATGTCACCATAGTTTTATGGCGAACCGTGATGATAATCGTAAGTAGGTCCATGGCGCCTTTGGGTCGTCGAACTTATGGGAAAGGAACTATAACTCACGCACGTGATAACGTAAAATATACAATTCTTATTTCCAACGTGATAAAGTCGAAATTCTCGCAAACAAATCCCTTATCAATTTTTCGCGTATCAAGTTGAAGTGTTTATAATGATTTCATTTAAATTCCGTCGCGACCTAATTCACAAGGAGATATCAAATTCGGTTCGTGAAACCGATTCGAGATTTGCTCGTACTTCGATAAAAAACCACGAATGTAACAATGGTAATGTCGAATCGTGTTTGCATTCGCGAATGGCGAATTTGAAAATGGAATGGATTGAACGCAATCAACTTTTTCCTAGCGTTTAGAACATGCGATTTCTCAATCAAATATTGATTGAAAATCGACTTCGCGTTATATAACGGTACTTAGGGTACGGTCGGATCTTTAGATACAGAAAATAAGTAAAACGGTCAATACCATCACAAATACCGTGCATCACTAGGCTCGAGTGGTCCCACTTTAACGTTCGTAAATAAGAACGCAGTCATTTTTTTATTTTTTATAAAATTCTCATGTCTAAGAGTATGCCATCACATTTCTCTCTTGGACTGTTGCAAAGTAGACTAATACTAACTCGATAACAAAGGATTTCCGCAAAGTAACGCATAAAAAATATTCATAAATTTCCGTCATTTATATTTAATTTCATTTATTGATCCCAATAAAATTAGTACAAAAACAAATTTAAACTGAGAGTAGGATAATAGCTAGAAAAATGGAAGGTGGGTTACTCTCAATCGGATAAAATACCATTGTACTTATAATAAAGTTGCAACGAAATCTTCACAAAGATAAGTAAGTACTTTTAGATAAAGCAGTCAGATATGTATATATAGCTAAAATGTTAGTATTTAAAATGTTCTAGAACATAGCTTAAAATGAATAAAATTATGGCTTAAGTTGACTTAAAATCCGGAAAAATCAGAATATAAAAAACCAATTACGTTTCCTGAAGTTAAATTTAGTTAACAATTAAAATTTTAGTTAACTTAACACATTGCAATACAAGCTGCATTCCTCACATCAGCCACGTAACCAATGCAATATGTAAATTCAAAACAAGACCTTAATTAAAACTAATATGCCGCTTAAACCATGGTAGTGTG
This sequence comes from Carystus phorcus, assembly GCA_018248895.1. Lineage (NCBI taxonomy): Eukaryota > Metazoa > Arthropoda > Insecta > Lepidoptera > Hesperiidae > Carystus > Carystus phorcus. The sequence continues at coordinate 9,334 of DWJN01001727.1, forward strand.
AGAAATAGGCCTTACCTACCTACGGTACACGGGCCGCAGAAAATAAAGGAGGTTGTATGCAGCGTACGTAGAGCGCCTCGGGAACAGAGACTCCGCGGGGTTACCGCCACAGATAAAAACCCAAAATGAAAAAAACATGAGCGTTAAGCTCACTAGCAATGTTTATGTCGAAAATGGTTTTATAAATTTTGTATTCCATTTGAGATTTGGTTCATATGCTTTCATGTCCTCGATTCTTGGTAAATTTCTTTTTGGACAGCAAATTATGAGGTAAAGATTTACAAACAAAAGTATAATTTCGATTTCAAATATAGAAGCAAACCGTTTCATTTAATAAACTACCTTAATAAATATAATATAATCAATGTAACTACCGCACATTCAAATTCATAATGAGAACGTTAGAAAAAGATATTTCTAAGTGACAGTTTATTCTAAATTCAAATTGATCATGTCCGTATGTCGTCAATACAGTTACTCACGTATTATTATTTATTCTACCAGTTTATTGGAACGCACATCAAAGATAAACAAGCATCTTGTAAGTAAAAACATTTCCTATCTAAATCTAATGATATGGAATGGTAATTGGACTACATACAAATATTGTATACGTATATTATGGTATATGTTATTTGAATCAGTTAATTTTGACGTTCATTTCAAAATATTCCTTAATCTATTACAAGATAAACTAGTATTTACTTTGCTTTAATAATTCGGGATTTTTACAGCATTTGTTTACATGAAAAAGATGTAAAAACACAAAAATAATCAAACAATTTCAAAATATGAAACATCGAAACTCTATCGCCATCTTAATCAGCAGATGTGAATCAATTCCACCATGCTGCATACCTGCACTAATATGCTATTTTCGTCCGCTAAGCTGGAGCGACTAAGAAAATTAATATAGCCTCATTTAATATGCAAATAGTGTAGCCTTATCTCCGCTGTCCGGTCCGTTCAATCAAAGTGTCCTTTACTCGTATCTTGCGATCGCGCCTCTTGCGTTTATGCCGCCCTGGTACTCGGATTTATTACCGGCCGCTATCATTAAGCGTAATCTTTGCAATCAATGATGATGTATTTTTTATCTGTATCTGTTTGTCTAGTTAACAGATTCTTTGTAATCTGTGGATTATCTATGTTGGCAGAAATTTTAGTTCTGTATTGTCAATTGAGGTTTATGGATCAATATGAATTGGATTAGTCGTCTTTTTGAATTGTTCACTTTGTCTGTCATGCTACCAACCTGTATTTCTTCATTAGTACAAAATAATCCGTGTTACGTTTTTTTATAATTACGTTTGCACTAATTAAATTTTGCTTATTTAATTATTCAATTGCAAACGTTGCTTTATTTTTCTTAATTTTACGCTTCATAAAACTACTTAAATACTAGATACAACATCAAGTTATTGATAAGCAACTGGTACTTTAAAAATAGTAATTCATTCATACAAAATGTCCAAACGAATAGTTAGTCTCTTTACTGGAGATTAGGAACAGATAGAAAATCGACAACGAGTGTAAGATATCTAAATAAAATTTCTTAATTCTCAAGATGAATCGACAAAAGATATTATTACTGAAACCTATGTTGAAAACTTCAATCTAATACTTGAATAATAAGATATTGATAACTTAGATGAAACTAGGTTACAGAAAATTATTACCAAAACCATAGATTAAAAAAATATCAATATGAAAATTTGATAATTATAGAATATTCATGACGTAGACAGTTTTAGAAAACGTCCTGCCTTTAGTTCGTTACTTTTCTAAACTAGTTAGGACGCTCCCATCGTCCAAATATCCAATTCAATGGCTAATCAGCAGTAATTGTATTGTAATAACAACAGGGCTCCGGTTACTATTGTGAGATTGTACCGAAGCATCACACTACAGCCAACCCTTCGGGGGTTACGTGTGAAAGAAAACATATTGAGGGCATTTTGGTACGAGCGCTCGCTGTTTGAAAGGGTCTAAATACATTGCAATAGTCATTCGCATAGACACCGAATTTGTTTTATTTAGTAGTGCTTGTTAAACATTACTTATGTATAACCTGTTTATGACTCACATCATATTTAAACCACCTTTAACAATTAAGATGATAAATTTCATAAATTTTTCCAAACTATATTATGTTAAACATAAAACATAAAAGGTGGAGCATTCACTTTCATATACTTATTTCTTTCGTGTAAAAATTTCATGCGACAAAATTATAACTCTAGAGTAAAGATTGCATCTCTTCTGGTACTTTCACTTTATCTCCAATGTGTTTCTAGTTATAGCTATCTTTTTACATAATTTTGGTTTTACAATTCCTAACCTAAAAAATCTCCGCTTCTTCATTTTCTTTTTAACAAATGACTGCGTCTTGCCGATTACTAACTGTTGTGATTTGTTTATTACGTTAGTATAAAATAAATTATGGATAGTAATTGATCCGTACATAGCATAGGGTTGGAGCTATGCAAACTGCAGGCTTGCTCATGCGTCTGCGGCATCCCGCTGGGCATATTACGCTGCTCTTTATGTGGTCCTGGTACGATCCTGCGTCCTGGTACGTATTGATTGCTGTTTTCAAGTCGTTGTGTACTCATTGTTATCCGAACTACGTAACTGGAATTCCGACTGCTTTGATGTACTAGCATGTCTTCCAATAAATTTCATAACGGCCAGTACGAGAACCGCATAGGTTTATAAATAACATTCTTTGTAACTTAAAATTGAATATCAATATCACGATTTAATCATTAAGGTGTTTCAATCGTACGTATGAACGGGGCTTCTGCTTCTAAATCCATTTCTAAAAGTCGCTTTATCGTCGAGAGGAATATAAAGTTCATAATAATAAGGATTAGTGGTGATGACTTTTAGTACGTATGCATTTATTATATTTATTACATTGAATTTTACTAATTCGACAATATTCATGGATCAATTGGATTAAACTTCAATTACAAACGTTTTGAATGAAATATATTCGATAATGACATCACAATTCCATTAAAAAAGGTCTGAAGCAAAGAGCAACACGAAATATAACAAAACATCATTTAATTTACAAATTGCTGATAAATTTGTTAATCGTCAATGAATAAAAACGATTATTAAAATTATTTTCCATACACAGCACTGATGCAAACACAAATTTGATTCTTCCATAATTCATTAGCTACATTTAGATTTTAAATCATTAGTTACAAACAGTACATGGTAACTCACTAATCAATTAGTATATACCTGAGACCACCAAAGAGCACAACTATAATTCAAATCGCTAATCACTCCCGCCCTCAGCTACTAACGATTCAATAAGCAATATAAATGATTGGCTGTAATAATTACTGGCTGAACGTACAATAATTAAATGTAAACTTGTAATTGAATCAAACGGAATATGGTCGGAAGTTATTAATTTGAAATGCGACAAAGCTCATCAGAATGTACCGAGCGTAGCCGATGTATCGCTGGGAGAGGGCTGTCTCGTGTCCAGTTTGACAATGTCTTACTCTGATAAAAAAAGTACGACAAAATTGGACTGCGATGCGACAAATACTTTGTAGTTAACTGGATATTCAACTCAATCTTTTCTCTCATGCATTTGTTTTAAATGATCACTTTGTTTTTTGTCTAAGCCGATAGCAGTTACTTCGTCAATATTAAAAGGTAGGTCAATACTGTGATCCATTGTAAATACTTAATGTTACTCTTCAGTGTATATTAGGATTATTATATTTTAGTGTGTGTCTCTATTTACTTAGTAGTATTGAAAATGTAAGTTTAGCTATTAATTAACTGATACTGTCATTGGTAGACTCCGCGACGATAACAAGAAATGTATTTTCTTTGGTTTTTTATATATGTATTTGTTTTCTTCAAAAGATTTCTTGACAATGTAGAGGTAAGAAGAAATTTGAAACATGACGTAGTTTTTTAACTCCATCACCATTACGTTTAGCATTACAGACCAGTCTTTTTAAATATAAACGATGGGTAATATGTCTATTACCAAAAAATATTTTTGTAACATAAATAACTTCACCATGCGATAAAATATTATTTCTCCTTCCTCCGTTGGTGATCATACCTAACCAAAACTGGACGTAGTGATTGACAAGTGTGACAGCCCTGATGAAAGGTGATTTGCATAATCAGGGCTCGCTACCGCACATTGATATAATCTGATAGGCTTTTAGAAAGTTGGTACGAAATAATCGGTGGACTAGATCTGGCTTCGACTAAGCTTTATCGAAAAAGCTCATTGTTTTCAATACCATCGCGTCCGTATTGACTAAACAGGGTACCATTAGAGTGAGAAAATTTATAGATACTGTAGAATAATTAAGCAAAGATCAATATCAATTTAGTTTATACATTCACACCTTATACTATTGAAGTTTAAACTATCGCAGATAATTAAAATGTCAGTTATTAACGTTGTAAAATACAAAACGTCAGCACTTCCTTACGTTTAAAATGGCTATGAAAAATTGAGACATAAACAACAAATTCTTAAACCAAACATTTCTCTATCACAAAATGTCTATCCCGAGCTCAAATCGATCTTAGGACCCTTCGCTTTACAGGCACTATCAACCACTAACCCAGAAACAGGTTCATCAACTGCTAATATTTTTCAGTTGGCTTAGTATACTTCAAAATTATTATTTACCTTGTTAGGCATTCACCTTATCAAAAAGTTACTTTTAAAAGTTGCAACAATTGTAATAAATTAAACCATTAAATCTCTTAATACATTCAAGGGCTGAGTTAAATATGACAAAACAATGAAGACGTCTGTTTCATCTATCATAACATCAAAATCACATAAAGGCAATATCGCTAATAGGTGTCGTTGAAGAATTCTTGTTGGTTCGTGACGGGAATGATTGTGCATAAATAACAAAGACTGGAGCTATTAATATCGGCATGCATCCTGTGCAAGTCCATCACGTCTGGTGCAACAGACACACCACAGACTACCCTCCACTATAACGATCGATGTTTGTATGTGCATAATATAAATTCGCAATCGCTTTCTCAGAAACAGGTCTAGCGTTTGATTAAATAAACCATGAAAGTGAATAAAGACGAGACATCGCTCAATTCATGTCGTAATTATAATTTTGCTCTTTCAGAAAAAGTATTTTAAGAAACAATTAATAATGCTAGTATTCCATTTGTTTTCGTCTATGGAGCAGATATTATATAAAACCGCGTATTGTAGTTTCTAAATTTAAATTTACTGAGATTTGACATTGAACGTATAATACAGGTACTTGTATGAAATTTGATAAGATTACTAATTCGGACTGTAACATGGTTTGTAGCATCAGATGGATCAAACATAGGGCAGACTAGGTATTAATATTTACTATAGTAAATATGCGCATTCGCTCACCACCACACGTCATTAGTTATTCAATGTAACGGAACGGGAGATCATAAATAATTCAGGAACCGTACTCTATGGTCAAGTAACTCCCGCTTAGCGAACTTAGACCTATTCTGTAGTGAGAGCGAGGCGACCAATAAGCATGTCAGTGTCTTCCGGATACATTTGACGGGAATTGACTAAGATAAATAATTTCTCGAACGACAATTTCAAATATAAACGAGAAATTTATAAGGTTGGTTATCGTCATGGATCTAAAGAAAATAATATTGAAATTCCTGCTAACACCTCAGTAACATAAACTGCTACGTTGAAAGTTTTTACGATATAATCCAGTTTCAGGAATTTCGATGTAAAAAGTATTTTATCTCTTATCTAGGGATAATCTTATCTATGAGTTTTTGACAGAAATCATCCAACACCTCAACACGTTGATAAATTTCTTAAATATACATCCACTTCAAACTTAAACGAAAATACAACGGGAGGCACTAAAGGGAGTATAATAAGATAAGACTCGTTGAAACACACGTAAAAATGTAACACTTATATTACATTACATAAGTCGGTATTAAGCACTTAATAAGTACTAAAGAGAACATTTTATTAAACCTCGACGTAACTTTGCAAAGATAAAGTTAATTAACATTAACCATTTAGCTTTAAAAGTTAAAATAAAAAGTTTACGAGCCGTTTGAACACAGGTCTAAGTTAGTGGAGGCTGACCCTAGCCAATATCCTACCGTACTTCCGTAGGATTGGCTAATTGAATCTCTAATATAACTTTTATTGTTGTATTATTTAAATGTAATCGTGCTCCATAATCGCTATCTGTACCATTTCTGTACTCACGACTCATTGTAGTGGAATTACAAGATATTTCTGCACAAAGAATACAAAAAGTGACGATCAAAAGAAGTAAATATTTCTTATAAGTGCTTTCACTTTAAATTGAAGAGATTCGTCTCACCACAATCCGTTCGAGCTCCCTCAAATGAAATTTAAACAATGTCTATAACGGAAACCGCCGTTTGAATCCAATCGAAATCCTATTTGCATGGGGACAAAACACTTGAGTTCATATTAAAAGTATTCGGTCCGTCAATTGAGTCCGAGTCGAGGCCCTCAATAGGCTTTTTACAGAAAAGCTCTTATTGTGGGCGGCTTAAAGGGTTTCGCGCGACAATACGGCCCGAGTTTAATTAACCGGAGCTTAAAGCTTAATTGTAAGTGCAGTTAAGCCCAGTAACACGTGTCGGAGTTTCGCAGGGACCTCGTCTAGGCCTGCTATTATTCATATTGAAATTTTCTACTTATTTCACGCGGTGTTTAATAACGTCAACTCGAATGCTGTGAGAGGGTGGTTTGTTAACTCAATTGTGAGGGAAATTAGTTTTAAATAATGCGGGATACTGTTTGTAAAAAACATTTTTACTGTTTTCTTGACGGAACTAGAATGCGATGCTTAGACATTATTAGACACTTAATCCGAAACAAACTCACAGATGTGCCACGATACATTTAAAAAAGTTAATCCCTATAAAAACAGTAGCGCGCACTATTTCCGTACTTCCCATGTTTACCCTGCGCAGAAATATCACTAACGCCAGAAGCTAAACCTTCTTTATCTGGGCTTATTTACAACCGCAAGCAATTTACAGGAAAACCAAACAGCAATTACCGCACAAAAACAAATAAGAGGAAAAATCATTAGGGGAACGGCTAGGGGATGATTACAAAGGAAAACACGGTGGTGGAGTGCAGTCATTATGTGCCGATTGTTCAGTAGTTGCTTCAAGGGGTAGCGGGTTCGACAATGGCCGGGTGAGATTACGCCTGTCGGCTGTCAGGGTGACGGCTGCCGAATGGGGTTAAGAACACACAAAACCTATGCTTCCGCATTGTGTGGGCGGCCCCATAATAGCTGTGGTTCCACTCGCTGTGCTTTGTAATTTTTATTTATATCATTTTCTATTTCAATGAATATTATATAATTCAACAGCCAATTAACCTACTTAACACTCACACCTATAGTTTCTAGTTTTTATTATCCTGTTCTCATAATAATAGTAAGTTCATGAGTATGAATTCAGTATCGTCTGCCTTGACTTCGTAGTTAGATGAGCTACAATAATAACATCGATGTTAATTCATTATTAGAAATGTTTGATATCTATCGCATAATAGCCGTCCATGTCATATTCATGTGTTTCACGTATTGTGATTCCTATTATCCGTACTGCCGCTGCATAAATCTAGGGTTCAATATCAGACCTTTGCATGCATGCATTGCATGTTTGTTGCATGTAACCCGACACCTCGATAGATC
>DWJN01001728.1:0-17069 GCA_018248895.1 Carystus phorcus
GCTGCCTAACTCACCTCCTCGCTGCCTAACTCACCTCCTCGCTGCCTAACTCACCTCCTCGCTGCCTAACTCACCTCCTCGCTGCCTAACTCACCTCGGTGTAGGTACTCGTATCTAAAAATACTAGTTTTGGTAGATCCTCGCCACACTGTTATACAGTAAATCTGAATCGATTGCGTCAAGGCGTAATTTACTGTTTGAAGTGTTTTCTTAGGTAATACGTAAGGCTTTAAAAATATAAATTAAATTCTGCAATCAGAAGCGCATAGTGTGCACCTGATATTTCCAAGTTTAGATTGTTCTTTTGAATACTTATCTATGTGTATTCCAAAATATTTAACAATATGAGCCTGTACTGTTTGGGTTATACAAGACCTTAATATAGGTAGGTACCTATTATTAACTTTACACTGGTTCATTCGTTGCCCAATGATGGAGAAATAATCGGGTGGTAACGATCCTCAAGTAGGAGCAAACGAAATTCAAACCGTTTTATTTAGGTTCAGCGTTAATAAATGTACATTTGGATCGGCCACTACGATAAACGTATTGATTATCGGAAAGAATAATATTGGGAGTTGATACCTTGTATTAGGTGATTGTTTAAAGTACCTATTTGTTATAGATATTCGGTTTGAAATTATTTAGAGTACATCCCTTGTGTGTTGGATGAACTAATGCTACTTTGGAGGTTGAAGGATGAAGAAGGTTGGATTTGTTTTTGATGCGATTTCAAACACCCAACCAACATGCAGACAAGGGATCAGTAAAATGATTGATTGTTTAGTTATTCTCAATTACTCTCATTTATTGTCAGTCTGACAAAATACTTAACATTTTTGCAATTATGTACGATGTATAGAAACGGGTAGGTACCTACCCGCTTAGATAGGTACTTAACTTTTACAAGGTATATTTATGTATAGGTTATTTAAAAACACCTTTTCCAATGTATGTATATATAATGTTTCTTCATATTTGTACAACTATCTGATAGAATAAACGAGAATGAAAAATGCAAGTGTGAATAGGCTTCCATTCGACTAAGTTATGTAATGGGGTTTATCACCCAAGACTACATCACCAGATGATACTGTAGTCGAACATTAAAAAAAATATATTACGACACAATTTCGTAATAAATAATAATATATTCACACTTATTAATTTCTTTACATAGATTTTTATTCTATTATTTTTGTTTTCTGTAATTAAAGGAAAACTAAAGAATTTGAAAACGTTAAGAATATAAAAAAAAGCACGCGAGAAAGCAAACATCACGCTTCTGAAATACTTATTTTTATAGTATTTTTAACTAAACGTGTACGGGCCGTAGGGGATTTCAGGTACTGGAATTTTCCTAATGGCGTAGTTGCCAAAGTTTGCATTTGTAGTGCTTGACCGATGTTTCCTTTCATTGACACGTGCCTTATTAGACATCAGTGTCAGTTGGTACACAGATTCTGAAACAAAAAGATATTTCTGTTTCATTTTACCGAGAACTCACGTGTTTCTGAGCGTGAACTGTACTTGGCTTAATTTAGTGGTGTCGTGAAAGCGTCGTAGGTATCGATAAAATTATTTACTGTTTTAATATACGTCTTATTCAAGAAATTCATTTGTATCCTTAAAGGGAAAGATTTTAGAGTGTAAATACATTAAAGATTGCTGTTAGAGCATTTACGTAATGTTGTAGAATGTTCATTTACAATTTTATTAAAAAATGCTATAGCGAAAATTAATTGATGCTCTGAAAGCCATTTGGCTGCTTTATAAGAATTAATTATTTTGATTAACAATACATTGTTTTAATACGGAAAACAGATTAGACGGTAAAAACTATGAATTAACATTTTTTTGACCTCAAGTTAAGTTGATTAAAAAGTAACGTTTTATACAACAGTATGATATGCATGTACATGTTACTATACACACTTTAAGCTGGTTTCAAAGCCTGTCAGCGACACGCTCTTGAGGTTCTTATTTGTCGTATATCCAAAGTGTCTAACTATTCTTTAAAAACCAGAAATCAGGTGAAACAAGGTTTCAAAAGTACCTATGATTGAAAAATTAATTACAGTTGTATAGTGTGGGCGAGCACTTTCTTTAACTATTGCAGCATATAACAAATTGTTTAGTCATCATTGTAATTTTTTTTTATTTGGTTCTCGAAGTTTCTTTAATGTTTTGTTTCAGGTTTAGTTGGGGAATTGACGTTTGAGTCATTAAGTTTCAAATTTTTTATATATGGTCAAGTTGCCTCCTCATAATAATATTAAGTATTTTTCTTTCTTTTTTAATTTATAATGTGTTTATTATATGACTGAATTATCTATATGTGATCTGATTTTACACAGGAGATATTATTTCAATCGTTAATAAAAAATATAAATATTATAAATAGTTCCTCTGAGTGATTCACGCGGTTCATTTAATCGATTCGATTAAGTTAAAGAACGTTGAATGTACAACTCTACGGAGTTATATTATCTACAAAGTAGCAAGTGACTAGCTAGCTAGTCAAGTGCTAAATACAAATACGAAAGATATTACATATAAAATATAATCTTTACGCATTTGCGTTGGTTGTAAATTTTTGAAGAAAACCGATGAAATAAGTGTAATTGTTTAGATTATTTCGTAATAACAGATTCTCTAAAAAACTGTTTGATAGTTCTTAGTGGAAAGTTATGGGAGTTCTGTTTTGAAAGTTAAAATTTGTTTTGCGGTGTATATGTCAAGACACAAAATTATTGTACAGGTAAACAAAAGAAAAGGGCGCAGGTGATCGTTTGAACGAGTTACCTAATCTTTGAAACTTCCAGCCCCGTGCAATTCTTAATTTCCGATCTCATTACTGTTTTGCACCTCGTTGGAGGATGTCTAATTGCGGAATCTGTGCAGAATAGAATGTGAGTAGGAATTATTTTTATTTTATTTACATTTTGTTTAAACTTGTCGATTATTAGATAAATTAGTATACGCTCAAAAATATTAGTTCACAGGTACATATGAATAACTGAATTATAATATATTGTGAACTGAATATGAACTGTTTTCATAATGTTTCAAATTTTTTTTTAATTTCGAATTTTTTATAGTGCTGTGAAGTTTGTGCGAATAGATGAAACCAAAAAATTTAAATTATAGTTTTTTATCTATAGGACTCTAAAGTGATGTAAGTTGTTTTGAATTGTGTTTTACTGTGGGAAGCGCAGAAAATACCAATAAGTAAATATAAATCTTGTTTCAAATTTTTTTCTGATCAATTTGTAGTGCTGTGAAGTTTGTGGGTATTGATAAAATCAAAAAATAATATTATAGTTTATGTTATAGTGTTTTTATAAATCTTTTGGTAACTTTATAATGCCAACGAAATTACTTTAATCCTATATGCAGGGTGGAAACAAGGAAAGTTCTTTTATATGTAACTTAAAACTGGAAGTGAAAATATTAACAAGTCACTAAGTAAGGTTTCTCGTATATTGGGGTGTCATTAATTTTCAAAAATTTCGTTTATCCCAGTTCAAGCTTTTGCTGTGTATTGGATGAGTTGCATCTGGTGTATTACTTATGCTGTGTTAATTCAATGTGATACATAGAGAATATTAAGATTAATTTAGTAATGTTTTAATTCTTTTCATTCAAAGCATCGTGGGTACCACTTATACACTTAAAATATATTCAATGTTCAAATCAGATACCGTTATATTTATAAACTGGACTGTATGTCTAAAAACTGTATTTGGTTTATTTTTAAAATGCTAATAAGATTGTAATTTGAGCCATCACAGTGACTAACAGTGCAATAGCAGTTCTGAACATTTGTTCTCTATTTTTTTGTAATGTGTCAACCATATACCTTTTTTCATTAAGGATAAAAAAGAACCTAAAAAATGGGTTCCGCCTTAAATTGTTCTGTGTGGGGAAGTAAATACTTGATGTAGTAAATTCTATAAAATTTTTCCACCTTACTATAAATTCTCAATTACAACGAGGTTTTCACAGCAAGGTCTTGTCAGGGTAACTTAGTTCTGCCATTGATACTGTTACGAAAGTTAGGCTCTTTAACTATTGTAGAACAGCGAGGATAGTATATATAGGTTACTTACACATGGTAATACTCTATTATTTTTAGGTTTGGGGCTCAGCTACAGACACGGGAATCAGTATTTTTGTTACAGAAACAGCAGTTTGCAATATCCCGATCTTTAGGAACTTATTCAGAGATATGTTTTAAGATATTGATTTATATGCTTGTGTTAATGCAAAAGCATTTTATAACAATGTGTCAAAAATATTCTAATATATAATAAAATGGTGATAAAATAGTAATATTTATATTTATTTGAAGAGTGCTGGGCCCATAACTTAAATGAAACAAGTAAATATCGCTAATGGACTGACAGTTTATTTTTTTAACATGCACAAATATCCATATACAAACTACTATTATTTTGATATATACTTATTGTAACAGTTTTCTAAAGCAGATTGGTGTTTACATCATCTCAACTAGCATAGGGCATATTTCCTCCTTGTCTGAGGTGGGTGTAAACATCTGCAACTAAAATGTAGATAGAGTTATTTGAGTGGGAAATTTTGAAAAAAAAATGTTTGACTCAACATGAGATAGAATAGTGTATGTACTATGCAGCAAGTCTTTTTCGTTTCTTTTCTTTTATTATATTTCTTTATTTGCAGTTTTAACCATATTGTATCCATAATACATCTAAGTAAAATGGATAACTTAGATGATTCAGAGAACAATGCAAAAATATCAGATTCAGCTTATTCGAACAGCTGTAGTAATAGCCAGTCAAGGAGAAGGTAATACCTGTTAAAATATACATGTATAAAACAAGTTAATTGCAAAATAAATATGTAATAAAACATTATATTTAATATGAAAATGTTTCAGTCACAGTTCGAAGTCTACACATTCAGGAAGCAATTCTAGTGGAAGCAGTGGTTATGGTGGAAATCCTTCGACTTCTGGATATGGGTTCGTTGCTCTTGTATCAAGTAGCAAATCGGCTGACATGCATGACTGGCTAATAACGTAAAATCGTTCGTCCGATTTGCATTAAGGATATTTTTTACAATATAGACTTGCTGACGTAAATTCATCATTGAAGAAATCCACCATAAACCCCTGGATAAAAAATATTAACGGCAGTTGGTTTAGAAGTTATAATAAAAAAAATATCCTAAAGCAGAGCATTGGATACCGATGAATTCGGAGTTCAATATGGATTGAAATATGACAGTACATTATAGTGGGATTTATTAATGTTTAGTCTCCAAACCGTCATGCATTGGTGCTCGTTCCTTGGAAGCTTGTGTGTAACCTTTAATTTAATGCTAACAATACTTATACATAATATAACCTACCTACCTAAAGGTCATTATATATCTTCCAAAAAACCAAATCGACCATCTGCACTGTTTTTGGTACATTATGCTGAACAACTATAAGTGCTAATAGGTCGGCGGCACGCATCGTTCCTATCCTATGCTATCCTATATCGTCGATACCTGGATGGGTGATTGCTAGTGGGAAAAAATGTCTTGAGCGTTTCCAAGCTTTGGAGGGCACGTTAAGCCGTCGGTCTCGGTTAATATATGTAGTAAATACCAGCCGTCAAGCCATGTCGGAGATCTTCGGGCGGCTTAAAAACTTTGGGTTGACCACTCCCCTTCACCAATCTGCACAGGATAAGCGTGATGGAGCATACTCTAGACTTCCTCAATGATGGGAAAAGACCCATGGTCTTGGCTTGGCTTGAAGACAGGCATGCTGAACAACGGATGATATAATGTGCTAGATCTGTCCTGCTATTCATTTTAGGGTTTTTAAAAGACTGGTTAGCCGCCAACTGACTTTATAAAACGTCGTTTTACATGGTCCTTATTACTTGACAACGCGCTGAGGAGTCCTTTGGTATTACTAATCTCCATGATTGACCATCATAATTCAGCATCAAAAATATCTTTTTTATATGTAACACGTGATGGTAAGTGGTCACCGTCGTTCATGGGCATCGGCGACACTAAAAGCATTACTTATGCGTTACCTGCTAAGAAACAGGAGAGAAAAAAGTAAGTACTGGCTGTCCAGATAGCAGCCGAATCATGTCGAATCGTTTGGCGGCTGTCTCAATCCCTTGTAAGAGGGTGATAGCTAACCAAGCCGTCTGCATATAAAGATAATGGTAGTATTTAAACGAGTAACTGTAAATAAAAGTTTTAAGCGACGAAAATAATTAATTTACGTTATATTATTACTAAGTGAGCGACTGACTGCGAGTGACTAGAAATCAACAGAACAGCAACTTACAAACATTATTTTGAGTTACTTAAAATACAAAAAATAACCTAACCTAACTACTCTTTGTATTTCCAGTTGCTCACTTAGTAATGAAATCGCACGCTTAGTTAATTTTTCGCTTACTGAAATTCATACCGCTCAAGTTATTAAAACAGTATGTCATCATCAGTCGCTAAGTTATTCCTCTAAAGATAATAATACTGGTAATGATATTATTGACTTCATCATTCATTCATACCATGAGATAATTTTTACGCAAAGTCGTGTCATCATCAGGCTCTTGAGGCATCTTATCCCACCCTAATATGCCGGCATGGGATTGGCATATGTATTTTAGGCCGTCGGCCTATTACGGTCAATATCGTCTATCGAATTATGTTAGGATAATTACTTTTTACGTTAACAAGATCTTAATGCGCTTATAATAAAAAAATATCGTAGAATTATAATAAAGAATCGTGGGAATCATGATGGCAGCTGTATGTCTATACCTAAATGACGATGCTACCCACATGAGAGTAATGTACCGAATGTACATCTAGTTCGGAACAGTGTGCTATCCTAAAAGCAGTGTTAAGAGTAAAATAATGAGTGTTATCAGCCTGATGTCAGAATAGCAGGTGTATTCTGAATCTGGACAAACTACTGTTTCAGTTTCAAATGACTACTTCAGCGATGTATGACATTAGAAGTACAACCATGTACGATAAACGATTATACATTATTCACAAATGAAATTTGCAACAGATAAGTGTCTGTCTAAACTTATTAGTATTGACTAATTCTAAAAAAGAAAAATTACAAAATAAATTATTAAAGGAGTTATACTACACCAGTTTCTTAGAATATAAATATGAAATGTATATTACACAGTTTCTGTCTTCTTGCGTACAAAATTTATTATTATGCTGGACATAAAAAGCTACCGCAAATTAGTTCCAAGGGTTTCAACCCATATTAATAACATTGTTAATAAGAAAATGCTTGCTAATAAGATCAGACAGGCGCTTATTTGTAGCGAACTTTCTTCGCGGGGTATAGGTTCATATAAATCCGCGTTTACAGAAACCGTGAATATGAAATGGTTATTTATATAGGATTACAAGGGATAGATTGTGACAAAATAAAAAAAAAAAAACAAATATATAAAAATCAATATAATTGAAGTTTTTGAACATTTTGATTAATTATCTTAAGCCTCAGGCTATGGTTTGGAGGGTTTCGTAATTTTCTCTTGCTTGGCAGTTTTTAAAAACTTTAATTCAGGCTAAAACGCAGCAGTCGCATTAGCAATTTGCGTTTTAAAAAAGACTTCGTTCCATAGATCATCGGCGATATCACATAACAACAAACTTAAGGCATAGTTGTAATGAGATCTATATTACTTTTTTATTAGTCCATTTGACGGGATTTACAAAGGATATTGGGTTGGATACCTATTGGAATCCTTTTATTATTATGTATGTACTCGAGATCCGCGAATAAAGAAATTTTTAGCCGCGAATATGGGAATAGGGTTGCAATTTTTTATTTGTAAAAAGTGGTAGTGCGAAAAAGGGCCTTTACTGTACTCTAAAATCGTTTACCGTATGTAGTTGTGTTTTAATGTTAGAGTACATTGCGCATACATTGCTGAAGTATTCACTTCCATCCGCGTTAACAAACTTGTTTATATTTATAGCAGCAACATTACGAGCAAGCCGCCCGAACAGCTGCTCAAAGAAAAAATTACTAAAAAGAAGAAGTCCAAGGTTACGTCTCCCAAAACTAAACTAATGGCTGCGGAAACTCAACCGGAGCCAAGTTGCGTGCCTCCAGAGCCTGTGAAGGAATTCAAAGTACCAAATGAAGAAATGATTAACGGTAGGCGAAGCTTAAAACAGATCGTGTCATGTCGTTTATTGTGTAGATTTCTGCTTTGAAAAACATAAGACTTGACTATTCAAACAAATCTATACCACGAAGGTATACATGAAAATCTAGGCAACAAAAATGTTCATTATTCACACTTCTATGTTACAAAAACATGGTTTGCGATAAATGTTTTCTGTCTTGTTGTCTTCTAACGGCCGAAATTAATATCATATCCACAGTACATATAAACCAATCAGAAATACTTTACATTTTATCGGTCACAATAATATAAATTAACAGTAAAAAGCTTTTTAAAAAATGCATTTATTTATATCAGTTAAAAATAATAAAATAATCTTTTTCTTTATAATTTTTGTTATCAACTTACAACGTCGTTACACGATTTAGCTTGTAGTGAGATCTAAGTACTCTTATTTACTTTTTTAATATTTTAAAATTAAAAGCAATCAGATCAAGTTATTTAATTTATTTGTTTATCTATACAGGTAAATCGCGTGTTGAGCTTTTATTAGCATATAATTTGTGTAACGACGTTGTAAGTTGATAGTAAAAATGTTAGAGGAACAGAAATATTGCAGGAACAGTTTACTTTTTAGTTATCGCTGAATGGATTGGAGCACCGCAGTTTTACTTGCATTCGTAGTCACAGCAAGTCCTTTTATTTGGTACCCATATGATCGGAACACATGAAAAGTTTGTCCGCCCCTTTTAGAGGCCCGCGTCGCGTCACTTTATTTTTTCAGATATTCTCAGCAAATTCTTTCATTTTGTAGTAGTGCTTTAAAGGTAACTAGTTCACCATCGTGGGTATTCCTCCATGTTGAATTTACATTGATGTTACATGACTAACGATGCATTGTCATCCAAACTAAACGTGACTACAAAGTTACAGCTCAGTCGGTTAAACTTATCTGCTTCAAAATTGAGTTGCAAGATTCCGCCCTTCAAACCTATTTATATTCCTACTACAGAGCGACTTAAATAAAAGCTTTAATAAAAATGGCAAATCCGTTCTTACAAAGACTTTTGAAGATCTGTTTTTTCATTACCATTGTTGTATTCAAAAGGTGACATCTATAGTTGTAAGGGAACTTATCATGAACGAAATTGGTTGGTTGTTGTCATTTGGGTACTAAAGATTATCAAGGACTAAAGGACAATTGAATTATTATTATGGTGGTTGTACATAGTCATTTATAATTTCCATCTGTGGATGGCATATTGAAACACTAATACGTACTTACCTGAATGAAATATTTTCATTTCAGTCTAAAGATTTTGCATTAAATCGAATATTAATTTCGGACGTAAGGGGCTTATCTACAAGAAAAATGTTTGTTTAAATGTTATGTGTTATAAGTTCAAATATAGGCTTGACTGCGCACTAATATTTTAATAGGCTAGTTGCATGAATTTTCTGTGTTCGTGAATGTTTTTAAAAATAGAATGTTCATTTTTTTTAGTCACAAAGGTTTATTCAAATTCTTGATTTTTCGGAAGCTATGAAAACTGGCCTTCATTATGTATGCTAGTATAACGTCACTAAAGTAGGTACTGAACACAAACGAAAACAGGTGCTAAAAAGCTACTCTATGTATGTATATAGAACTATTATATTCTTTTCGAGATGTATGTGTATATATTATTATTACAGAATTTGTCAGATTTTATCCTGTATCATAAAAACATTTTCTATCGTATTGAATTGTGAATCTAAACCATTCTCGTCTACTACTCAAACATACAAAAAAGTCCTCAAAATAGGCCTTGAGGCGAAAGAACGGTTAAGTAAAGTTCACAAAAAGAAAAAATATTTATTTAAAGATAATATCATAATGTCATAATGATTCTTACATAGTCGTTTGTTTAATCGGATTTATAGAAATTAATAGAAAATTCGACGTAAATAACTTATCCACTATTGACTTATTTTCATAACATTGTGAATTTACATAATATTAATATGTATTAAAACAACAACAACGTAGAGCGATTTGTCTTTATAGTGACTTAGGAACCTAAAAACTCAAATCAATGCATACATATTTAAAATAATAATTTTTTTAATAGATTTAAAACATATTCTATAATTAAGAAATATTCTACAGATAGTGCAGCTAGCCTACTAGTTTATAAATTCCTAACCTAACCCGATTCTCTTTTCCGTTTATATACCCAATCAATTCTACTAACAAAAGCCTTTTCTAATCCTGTATTAAAAGTTCAAACTAATAATGACTAAAATTAAATTGCTTGGTACTGTCTTGTAATTAAATGACAGTAAAAAATATTTTCAATAATGATCGGATATTAAATCGATTTATTATTATTACAGAAGTCCAGGGCCTCGAGTATTCCAAACTCCATTAAGTGATATTCGTTCCTAAAATTGTTACCTTTCTATAGATTCTTCGGTTAGAGTATTCACTGGCAAATCTGTAAATATTAGAGAAGGTAAAGTAAAATCAGGTATGTTGCGTTTGCTTCTAAAATAACAGTCTGATACTTGAAGAAACATGTATTGCAAATAATTCAACCCTTTTAATATATTTTTGTGACGGAGAAATGTATGATATGTACGTTGAAAGTGTATATCTTCCGTCTCAAACAATTTTTGTACAGTTGCACTCAGGTCGTCGCCATCCGGTTCACACGCTGAGAAAGGCGTAGAAAGTATGGAGATATGCAGTTTGGACAGGAGTAGCTGCCAAGATGAGGTAATTACTTTTTAACTGGTAGTATATATTTTAAACTGACAGTATAGTTAACGTAATTAAAATAAGTTCATAAACTTCTTTTACTTCACGCATAGCTTATGTGTTTTATTGACTTATAGACAACATTTTCTTTGATAGTATATAGGAAATGTATTTACTTTCTTTTAAGTAAATAGCTTAAACTCATAGTCAGTTTTTTACCTTTATGTGTGTCTTTCGAGTATGTGATGAGTGTAAATGTTCAATGTTTATGTACCTAAATGGTGATAAAAATTAAAATTAACATTTTTTGTTTTTGAAAGAAGGGATCTTGAAGTATTGGATAGTACTGTAGTTGTATGATTTATCTTTTATACTTTTAAAAGTTACTTACTTTAAACGATTGGGAAGCATCTCTTTTTAACATATGTATGTATATTATAAGTTAATACTTACACAATTCCTGATTATCTTAACGTAGATTTACCATATAATGAGCATACAAGTTCATTCATCTTATTTCATCCAGTGCAAATTTAAAAAGTTAATAAAGTTTTATGTTACTTATCTCTACTTTCATTTTTAGACTGGATCTGAAAACAACCAATTGGTTAAGTGTCAAAACATTGTCTCAAGTCGCTCTTGTTCTGCCCCATTATCGGTAAGTTTGATGAAGTTTTTTATAATCTTTCTGCCGCATCTTTGTACTCATTGACAACCTGTGTGGGGCATGGAGACCAAGCCTTACCGCCTTTTCAAGGGTCGTACGTTTTTATCTCAGCGGAGCAGACAGAAATTAGAATGATGAATTTAAATTTCTGTAGGATATATAGTTAATCAATACATTTGTTGATCTATTAATGATTACGAAAATAGTGAGGACGATATTTGATGATAATTAATTAGAGCAGCGGCTGCCGATCTTTGGCAAAGTCGATCGTCACTAGAGTTGTGACATAGTGCGGTTTGTTAGTTGTACGTTAGTTTTTATTTAGAACGCGGACGACCATTTATTTTTGGTTTAATTAATTTAGATTGCATATATTGTTGATATTTCACATGCTTGTAACAATGTAATCGTAGTCATTTGTACTTACTATTTGAATGTATATTAAAAAACAAACATTAAAATGAAAAAGCATATGCAATATGCATTAAAATATAAAAATAAATGTGCTATAAAACTTATGATACAGTTTCTAAACCAAGCGTTGTCTCAGATTCAAGTAGTGACATTTGTTCAGAGTTTTGCGCCGCATTTTCCATTAATTTAAGCAGTAAAAATACTTATATTAATTTATAACACTTAAATGATATTTATTTTATGGGTACATTTAACAAAACTTTTAATTTCATTATCCGTCCCCTCCCCCTTTCTTTCCTACAATTAAATGTTAGCGAGCGTTTCATACTGTAATATTGTAGAAGACAAATATGATCTTGTTATGAGTTAGTTAAAACATTAGTAATATAATATGAGAATATTTATTTGTTTGAAGGATAATTTTTCGTGCGTGATATCAATGCACGATGGTATCGTGATGTACACGACTGCGACTATCACAACAGTGTTGGGTTATCCCAAGGAGATGTGGAACGGGAGGTCCTTCTTAGACTTCGTACACGAACAGGTAAGTATCTACGTTAAACGCACCTTCTGTACATTTGTTGTTTAGGAAGGATATCATTATTCAAATATGCTAGTAACACGTGTTAACCAATAAATAATAACTATGTGGCATTTATCAGAGTGAGGATTATAAATTTAATAAATATGTTATACACAGGCTTTAAGTTCTGTATGTAAATAATTCTATTTTCTAAGGTGATATTTATGTTTGATGTAACGACCAATAGATGGCGATAGTGGGCAGGGATGTTACGAATGTCGTATTTTAGACACACGCGATTGCGAAAGCGGTTTCGATTTTTTGCCATTGCGAATGTGAGAATGTGAATGTGGATATGCAGGTAAGTCAGTAAAAACAGAAGAATTTATTTATAAATTACTTACATTAATAACTATTACTGTTCATGATCTATATTCATATAACAAAATTCAGAAGACATTTTTTTGTACATAAAAGTATATTTTATAAATTCACAAACTATAATAAACTACGAGATGGAATTCAAGATGTATATATGTTTGGAACAGATAAATGTTTTCTTTTCGAGTCGTGAATGTATTTTTTATCGGGATATGTCTATGGCACTATGCCTATAGCAGCCATATGCTCATGTACTGTATTGGGGACAGTGATAGTTATACGAACAAACGTGGCAACGTGGCTGACCCAAAAACTAGTCTTGAATATTCAGTAAAGACGCTGGACATAAATTGGTTGTCGAATATTGTGCGTTGCTACATTTATTAACGTGGGACACTCAAATAGTTTTGAGAAAAAATTATCCATACTTTTTATTGATTTTTTTCAAATAACTCCACAAGCGAACTTTCATGCGTCTAAACTAATGTTCAAAGCACATTTTCTTGGTCGCCAACCGGTGCATTTTCAACGGATTTCTCGAACGCAGTGTGTTCATCTACTGGCGATGAAAACGATAATTACCCTTGAGGTGGTTTTTAATTTTAGGGAACAAGAAGTCTCTCAGGGCTGTAAGGCGGATGAGCCAAAAACTTCTGGCAGGAGAAACTTGTTTCAAGCCATTTGTGGTCTACCAGTTTGCATTGATGCTATTTGGTTTCGTACTTGAATTAATATTGAATGCCCTGTTATAAAGAAAATTTTGGATCAAGGTATTTTGAGTACATTTAGTTCGTAGGTGTTGTATCGACATCCTGTTGTGCCTACTTCTGAGCATCTTTGACGTTGTTATGCAATCCTTATGCAAAGGTGGTTGTGTCTTGTGTTGTTTTTTATAAATAATTCCCGGTCCAATTTATGGATTGTGTTGAATCTCCTCGTTTGTGATTCGTCTTTTTCAAGTCAAAGGAGTCAGAAGTTACCTCTTCCTTCATCCTTCAAATAGTCCATGTTCCCTAAATGAGAAGAATAAATGATTCATCAGTGTTCAAATTGGGGCTTGAAATCGTAGCATACGTTTTCACGTAAATGTTTCCACTGCAGATGTATTTTAGAACACGATAGTTTCATAATGGTGTTAAAAAAGGTAGAGGGTATTTAAATTTGAAAAAAAAAATTGAAAGAAAGTTCCGTGGTATTAATGCCACGAGTCACGGGCCGATCAAATTAATCAAAGTTTGTCCCTGCAAAGGTTTTCCGTTGTCGTCCGCGTGACCTTGTTTACGCTCATGCCTACATTTTTTTTGTCAAGGAAGTCTGCCTACACGTGCCGTGCAACCGCGCGTGCGTTCTCGAACGAGTTGCTCTCGCTGCTCTCGTGTTAAGTGACTGTTAGCTAACTGTTAGCCAAGTTATCAACAGCCACTAATACATCTAAATTTATTGTAACAAACCCTACCTCGACGACTAACAGTCCGTCGCTATGTCTAAAATTGGACAAGGCGTTATTTGCCTAATATGATATACGTGATGGGATATGAACGGGTAATCGTTGTGTAGGTAATGCAACGTAAAACGTTAGTTATTATACTCTGGATTCAAGTTTTGATTACTTTGTGACGAGGTGCTTAATATTCGCAACAAACTTTCCCTAATTTTGAATAAAATTCATATCCCGAAGCGGATAAAACTATGGATATTAAACCATATCCGAAAAATTGCTAGTTATACCCCCGAGATATAAGCTACTCATACGCTAAATATCTTAATTTGTTTAGTAGCTATCGTGTGATGCTTTCACAAGTGCACACATAAAGGGACTAATTCTTTATAAAAAAGTATTCTTTTGGTCTCTATATCGACTCTGTATCATTTTTCTTCCGACTTACTAACAAATTCGATATTTCAGGCTAACCATGAACTTTAGCTTAATTCTAAATAGCCCTCCTATATGTCACGATCTAATAAAAAAAAATTATAAGTACTGGTACCTAATTCCAGAGAATAACGCGTTTACAAGAAACAGACTTCAGATTTTTTATATTAGTATAGATTATGTTAGTATATCTACTCGTAGATGAGATGCCTTCAAATCGCCTAATACTGGAAAAAAATATTTATTTCTTTATGTGCGAGTAATATTTATTGAAATCTACACTTTTCTTTATAAAATTAAATGGTTTTTGAAAGTTTATTAGTTACACTTTTTTATTTTTGTTTTGCAATTACAATAGGTATATAATAATAATAAATTTAATGGCCCACAATTTTACAGTACAATTATGAGGTATTTGAGGGCAACTAAATAAAACTTGAACTTTTTCAAAACGTTTGTATATGAAGCGAAATATTTTGTTTTCGGAGGTATGATCGTGATATCTCCGAGTATCGCGAAAAGCTCAAGCGACTCCCTATACGTCTTGGAATATACATTAATTCCATCTGCTTTATACTGTATTCTGTTACACCCAAACACTCCCGAGTACTTAAAAGAAAGATTCCAATATATGTTTTTCATATATTGGACATGACACTCGCTTCCAGCGTCCTAATGTTCTTTCTACCCCTAGTTTCACTTTTTTCTACAGTAAATACTTTACTTCCTTTACTTCAGTGGCTGTACGACTCTGGAATTCCTTACCTGTTTCAATTCGCCGAGCACAGTCATTGGAGTCCTTTAAGAAACAAGTAAGAGAACATTAACTATTAGTGTAAATACGTATAATGAAATTATCCTTATTTACAATTGTTTACTTTATTTCCGTTGCCTGAAATGGCAACACTAAGGTCCGATGTCTGGGGCTATTGCTGATTTGTGAAACGCAACCCTACTCCCTTAGGTACCCTGTTTATTTTTCAATATTTGCTAAAGTTGTCTGGAAGACATCGTTTATTAGTGATAAAATTGTCTGTTGTATTTAAACGTCTGTCATCTTTTGGTGTACAATAAAGAGAATTTGTATTAAATTATTGTACCTACTGTAAATTTATGACCCAGAAAAATGTGAGCTAAGGGCCTGACTAAAAACTATTTATGTACGGGTTTAATTGTCCGCGCGTGTGTGTGTGTAGGCGTTTATGTGTGTCAGTATGTGTGTGTGCTGGCGTTGTAACTTGTTTTTTAAATATGTTTTACAATTTTAAATAGAGGTATAAAAATCAATTTCAATTTGTTTCCTTATCGGATAACCGTTTTTTATTAGTTTATACATTTCACTTAAAACATATACAAAGGTAAAATATTTAAATTAATTTAATTAAATGTAACTTAACGCATCATGTACCTACGGGGGCACTAACAGACATCAACATCAATTTTAGGCGGCATTTTTTAGTTACATCCACCCGCACATAAATACATATATGGGCTAGCATATTCTAATTTTAAATACGCTCCACTCCTTAATATTGTCTTTGAATTTATGGCTAAGAAAATCTCATACATATTTTAAATGATGTACCTGTTTAAGATTCAAGTCGTTTAGAGTATTCAAGACATTTACCAGTTATCTTAAATACCATGCTCATATTAATATTTTTTATACATTGTGAAGACAATTCGAAAAAGCGTAACCAAGTGATGTTCGCGATACCCTCATTAAAAATATGTGGCGACCTGCATAATCGTAAAAGATTCGCTCTGCTTGATGCATAATTTAAAATGATGCGGATCGTTCGCATATACGAATGCGAATACGAATATTTGTAACATCCCTAACAAAGGGAACTTCGTGGGATGTACTTTACACAATTTCTATAAATGTAACTTATTAATCTGTTTCTTTTAGTAATATTTTACAATAATTATATTTTCCTAATGTAGTATCGGTATCTGAAACTGGTCATACATTACTAATAAAATGATTTAGTACATATAGGAATATTTGAAGTATTAAACTTTGTGATATAGAAGATATTTTGTGAGCGATGGAAAATTGAATGAATAGTTTGATATGTGGGTAAAAATAGTTGAGGACGGGCCTGTGGCTACGAAAGCCGCATATCTAGGGAAGAGTTTCCTTCTCAGATAGGGTTATAGTAGGGTACAGTCGGCAGCAAATAGATAGGGACATCTAAGGCTGTCAAATAGTTTGATACAGCAAAAGTGGTCAAAAATATCGATACAACCATCTTGGTCAAATTATTGAGTGCACCCAGCCTATCCAAATATATCGATAC
>DWJN01001729.1:0-17066 GCA_018248895.1 Carystus phorcus
CATCATTTAAATTTCGGCCTCGCTGGGAATCGAACCCAGGACCCTTCGCACGGCGGTCCGGCGTGGTGACCATTACGGACAAAAGGACTTTAAAGTTTCTCAACTATCTATCTACGATGAAAAGTTCGCCGGGTCAATTAGTTTTTAATAATAAACAACACTCTGTTGTTTAATACCAAATTTATGACACGTTTACGTTATTATTATACGTTAAAGTTGTTATTAACGTACTGCTATTACATTTGCATCGTAATGCTGCAACGCACGTGCTATATAAATCAGTTATACGCCGATAGCGTCAATAAACAACAATTTAAAACAAAATGGAGTTATTGTACTACCTAACGATTTATCGGTGTTAACAATTTCAATTTACTCCTCATTATAAGAGGTGCCGAGTAGCGAGACAGTTATGAGTTTAATGCTATGGTGTTATCTTGATGACTCGGAACATTCAGTCGTACTTGCTGACCCGTGCAAATTATTCGCACGGTTGAGGTCGGATGATTTAATAAGATTAATTTGCGTAGTACATTGCACTTGCTTATGTCAACATTGTATTTGAGATATGTTAGTTAGAATATTATTAATGGGCAATAATAAAAACGCGGTAATAATGAAGCACTCTTAAACTTGAGCATTTTGGTGTTTTCGGAAGGTATGTTAAGCTGTTGCCCTTGGTTGTTATCGTAGATATCAGTCGTCTAGCCATATCGGAGGCTTTTGGATAGCAAAACTTCCAACACTAGCCACTAACTCTCCCACCAACCTGCACTGTATGCTGTATGAAGTATGATCTTGGCCTCCTCAGTTATGAGGAGATATCCGTGCCCTATTGTAAGCCATTAATGGGTTAAAGTCCATCGTTTATTTACCATCACAAATACAAATACAAGAATTGTTATATTACTTAGTTAAGTAATATAACAAACAGTTGTGTCGATCGCTTAAGAAGCATCGCCGTGAAATTAGTTCCATAAAATATACAATTATTCATAAAAATAAGTCCTTTTGCAAAGCGGACTGTCACCTCTTACGACACCTGGTTAGCTGGCATCGGTTTAAGATATGTATTGTAGGCTGCCAACTAGGACAAAAATAGCCAAAAATCGACTCTAATGAAATATAAAAGACTTAGTAATTACTTTCGCAGTTTTTCTAACTAAACGAGTCAGATATTTTGAAGACGCTTACAATAATAGGTGACCTGGTTTTCAAGATAGGGCCACAGGGAGGTGAAAATTTTTGAACCGAGAAAAACTGGGTCAATTTATCACAAAAATGAAAAGGTATTCAGAACATTCTTAAAATAATCGTTTTATGTAAATTTTTAATTATAAATATGTCAATAGCACTTTCGTAACCCATTACTGATCTAGCACTTAGCTTCAAATACTTTTCAGAACTTTATGGGGATTCTGGAAATACGTTTGATGCTTTATTGGGCTTTAAGTTTAATCAATTTTTATATTATAGAAAAGAACAGTATGAGCCATCTACAGTCTCAGTCTAAGGTACTCGCGTAAAGACCTTTTTAAAAGATTAATATACTAACTGTTGTGTCTCCATATCTTCCTCCTCATTCAATCGTACGCTCACTGCTGAGCATCGTAATGTTCCGATCTCAATTATTATTGAGTCTCAATATCTTTGATCTTCTGTAACTGTGAGTTGGAAAAAAATCCCCTTGGGAGTTCCAAGACAACCCATCATAGGGTTTGCTGATGCGATGGCGTAGTTAAACTTTTGAAAAGTGTGTTATAAACGGGTCTCAACATTTTCACTCAACAATGTCAATAGAAATTAAAAAAAAATGACGTTATCAGCCGCAGAGGGCCTCAAATTACAGTAATGACCTTGCCGTAATTCAAGGGTTTGTATACAGTTACAATACATAGGCTAGCTAGGCGCGCACGCGAATGTCACGATGGATTAGTACGCGCTTTCCATACTTTGTGTCCCTACATAGGTTTGGGTCTTTATACGGGGATTTTTATATCTACCTATCGCAGAAGTATCGATACCGTCAAGTTTTCCGTAACTAACTGAACGTCATTCCAAACTCCACTAATTAAAATTTTTCCTCCTATCTACGTGTATTCAACTTTTCCAGTTAGGACGAACGTTTTGGCAGTTTTATTTTCTGCATGTCTGAAATAAAGGTATTTCACTGTGTTCCGTAAATCAACTGAATAAACGAAACGGAGTCAGTCGTGTTTCTTGTTATCTATTTGACATGTTTCATTTACACTTGTAATACCGCTGCCATAGCAAGCCAATTCCAGAATGTAACACCACTGCCATAGCAAGCCAATCCGAGCCAAGCCAAGCCAACCCGAGCCAAGCCAATTGATCTCCCTACCATGCCATGGTAGGGGGTGAAGTGTAGAACACCGTGTTAGCTCATTGAAAATGTGCATTTAGCCTATTGATAACCCTTTCTAGTCAAACTGTCAATTTGAGATGAGTTAAATTGAAGGAATGATAGATTTGTCAAGTAAGAAAAGAAAATATAATTGATATTTCGACTGGTTGTTTTACACTGTACCTATTGGATGGAAATAAATTAGCGATTTGTATTGTTATAAGTAACAAAAACATCGAATTGTAGTATTCATAAACAAATGCAGTTTAATTTTAGGTCGTAATATCAATCAAAATAAAAGCTATTGAAATGTATAAAACAACAAAACTGTTATATTTTTACACTAAATATTCCAAGCAAATATAGAAATATTTTTTAAAATTACTGTTACACTGTTCTGAGAAAAGATTTTTTTTTTTAATAGAAGACTTTAAATTTTAATTTTTATTATGGTAACATTTCAACTGCTGGATAAATAATCGTTTCAATAAATCCCTGTAAAAAACAAAATGTAAGTTATTATACGCGTAAATTATTAACTAGTCAACGTTGCTAAGATTAGTAATATTTATCTTGTTCTTATTTATTATATTTATACCAAAAAAGCGAGTGGAACATGTCGTTGCGTGACTCGACCGAGTTTATCTTGCGGATGTTGGATTAATTGGATTCCCTTCTCAAACTTCCTTTTCGGAGATGGAAACAGATGTATGAATATAAAAGTTAATGAGAGATTAACACAGCATTTTCCAAAGAATTATAGTCGCTAAATAATATTCATTCAATTATTTTAAAAGCTTATAAAAATGTCGCATATATAATTTTATAGAGTACTTAATGTTGCACTTACTAAAAAAAATAAAAAATGTATTTTGTCACGAAAAAGTTTGCTTAAAAGCTAAAGCAGTTGGTTTTTAAATAACTTAATTATAGGTTATTATTAATAATAGCATAAGCAACGGAATGACCTAGCAAAGATACAATTACGAATGTCCGGGCAGCGTTCATCGCTCCGTTTTATAACAAAAACCCAACAATTTTTCATAGATAGCGATAACGTTGACCAGTTTGAGAATCATTTGAGGTTCTCCAAATAGATTTTATTGTCTTAATTTTATGAACAGTTTCAAACAGTTTTTCTGATTTTTGGGGTCTTTTCTGTTAAACGTAAATAAATACGATTTAATTGCTGTCATCGGCATGGCATTGATAAACCACCAGATTGTTCGCCTTATTTATCGGTCCTAATATTATATAAAAGGTTTAAGGTAATCAACACGAGTATTATAATTAAACCTTAAGGCGGTCACAGAAGTTTTCTGTATAATACAATTATTTTTCAATTACTGTTATTACGATTTCCAAAGCTTTTAAATACTCAAAAGTATAAGGTATAATTTAGACTATGGCATTTCGTTTTCTGATGTTCGTTCCTACCGATTGGACTGTTCCGAGTTTGACTATTAGATATTTATTTGGCAGACGATAAGTGAACGATTCTTAAAAGGACACTGACCCAGATATTAAGTTTTTATAAAAAGATTTTGATACAAAAATTTTACTAGTAGAATTCAACATAACATTACCACTTTACTAGTAAAATCTTTGAAAATTTCAATAGATATTTTCAATAGACAAATATATTCCTGTAAAGCCAGCCACAGAGTTGTCGTTGAATATCACGTAACGGAGGTTCTCTTCTCAATAGCGAGAAATACGTTGAGTTTAATAATTGTTATTATGAATGCGGCGTCATTCCGCGCATTGAAATGCAAAGTGCGCGTGTGTACACATATAGTGCGAGTAATGCTTGAATCAATTTATTCAGT
This sequence comes from Carystus phorcus, assembly GCA_018248895.1. Classification (NCBI taxonomy): domain Eukaryota; kingdom Metazoa; phylum Arthropoda; class Insecta; order Lepidoptera; family Hesperiidae; genus Carystus; species Carystus phorcus. The sequence continues at coordinate 4,195 of DWJN01001729.1, forward strand.
GCACGCAGCCCGCCGTGTTGAGACGGCAAAATAAAAGGACTTAAATTTTTGAATCCTTTAATGCTATTTACTTAATAAGTTACTTTGGTGTTCAGAAACAGTGATAGGATCAAAAAATGGCATGCGTAAGCGTATTGAAAAAGGTCCAAATGAATGATGATTGAATTAAGTTAGAATTTGATTTTGGTATATGTATTTTTAATTAGTACGGCCGTTTTTGTTTTCCAGGGGGGGGGTCTTCAAAAGGTACCCGGTGCCGTGGGAGCGACACAGAGTTATGTGTTATCTTTATCGCCATAAAACCCCCTCTGTGGCCTCCCTTGGCGCACGTGGAGGACTCTCTGGGATCTCCGTCGGAAACACCTTGGAGACATCCGAGCGCGGTGCCCTTGCAGCACCCTCCCAGCGAGGGACTGTGCGTCCCCCATCACCCTACTGTCCTAGTGACAGTACGTACATACCATACCATCGACAAAGCAGTAAGGCCTAGTAGTAAAAACGTGAGCAACGCACAAGAATTTCGAATTCTGAACATACTTGTAATTTTAATCGTTTATGTCTTTCATTTGGTAATAAGGAGCGTAATAAGAGTACAGGCTGTAGAAGAACCATTGTAGAAAATAAAATAGCGCTTTTCTGCAAAAAGTATTTGACAAGGTTGTCAGCTTCTTCATAAAAGAAATACCTGTTGCTTTTATATTTTATTACTTTAAATATAATTTATAATTCATTTACAAAATGAATTTTTATTTGTTTGTATTATTTATATTAATGCAAAATAAAATTAATATTCTTAATCAATATTTTATGCATTGACACCGCAAGCCATCTATGAGCTCAACAGCGAATTACAAGAAATTTTCCGAAGACACAATACATTGGACTTGAATTTCAGATGGCGCCACTACGATTGAACAAATTGACGTTCTTATTTACTAGGAGTAGTAACAGTAATCGTTGATATAAACATATTCATGTTAAAATAAGGGATGTGCCAATGACAAGTCGCCTATGGACAGAGAATATGTAAATCAAATACAATCTTGTGTTATTCGAATGAAATTTATTAAAAAAAGAGGAAATTAGTGTATGTAACCTTTACACGCGGTTGAAGTAAAACCTATTTGACATTATGACAGATTGAGACAGGTGACGATAAAATTAAAAGTAATAAAATAATCATTTGAGTTTTATACTCATTTAAACTTATGTGTAGTTCAATACATAAAAATTTAGTTCTATATAAACGCGTTATCGGCATAATGCGTTTCCGTTAAATTGTCATCGCTCAAAGCATTCAGTTCCTCTTAGTCGCGCCTAAATAAGTTTTATTTAAAAAACAAATACGAGATTGAGATAATTTCGGTATAAAATTTGCAACTTCGTAAAATATTGAGACAAGCATTGTTTTTGGCGTACCACAAAATAAAAAAATATTCGTAACCGATAAAAACCCAATTATTTATTCCGACTACGAACTTCATTACGCTTGAAGCGACACGTACATGTTTATTCTTTATTTTGCTGCGTAACATATAGAACATACTATGTAACATATTTGTCGTGTAGAACACGTATTTGAACAGATCTCTGTTCAAATCCACGTAAGCTCGGCTGCTCTCAAGACAAATATTAGACCGTTCAATATGCTCCTATTCGTTTTCCTCCTTCGGGAGCGATTTTCACGGCCGTTTGTTTGTAATTAATCTATTCTATTTACAAATGAAAATTTCTTCATAGCACATTTTGTAAGAGCTATTTAAAATTACACTTCGAATTTGCGTTATTTTCAATACGCTAATAAATTAGGTCTAGTTTTTAGTCGTCAATCAGCTGTAAATGAACGGTGAAAATCAAATAATTGTTAAGTGAATGGTGTTCCATGACAGTCATTTAGTGATTTTAGAGATCGTTTCCTTATAGATTCCCATAGCTCCTCAAAGGTCGAGCATGTGACATGTCTATTTATACTGATAATGAAAATGTAAAAATCTGTGCTTTTAAATTTTTTGGATAATTCAGATGTTTATGAATATTTTTTGAGTAATAGAAATAAAACAGATGATATTTGTTATATGTATAAATGGTAAGATTATATAGTAGATATATAATATCTCGCCGGTTAAATCATTATTACGTAAGTAAGTATTGTAATAAATAAATAAGTTTATAAGGCAACTTATTAAATTCATCGAATATCAAAATATCCGATAAAATGGGTAACAATTGTAACACAAGAAATAGGTTGTCGCAAATAATGCGCGTAGATATCTAATATATTTTATAGACGTACTACTACTTATACCTAAACAGTAACAAAACTCACAAGGAAACTGTAAGAAGCGTGAGCTCTCTTTGGTTTGTAACTTCGGAAGCTAGTTTCGAGATCGACTGCTCATTCAGTTTCCCGAAGGAGGCAAGTGCGGGTAGTTTTAAAGTCAATAGGAAACAAAACGTCGAATACATTATAGTAAAAATGTCCACAGTTCGAGTTCGATCTCGGAGTGCCTCATGCATTTCAAATTTTATTACCGTTGCAGCAGATATCTACTTAGTTTGTAAGTTAAATTTCCTTATAAAGTACTCGGGAATGTGTTAATAGGATTCACATGTAGGTATCAAGCTGCAAAATTTTAACGGTCGATGCAGCTCTTTATAAGAATATTTATTGAAACTTTTTCCATAAAATAAAAAAATATCTATTTTGTGTTTGTGTTCGCTCTATATTAGCGATGAAATGAAAATTATTACAGCAAAATTATACTTCAGAAGACTTAACCTATAGATTTTATGAGACTTTAAAAAAAAAATCTTTTTAAAAATTTCGCGGCGTGGAGCAAAGTCCGAAGTATGAGATTCTGTCCACATTCGCTGAATTCCAAATACTTTTTCACGAATTTTATTTCAGAGTTCAAAAGAAAGTATTTCTATAGCGTTCTATAGCATTCTATAATGGCCATTTTCAATTTAATCTATCTCCACAAAGTCACATCAATATAAACAAGTAAACCCCAGTAATTTGTCATGGACATCAGGAACAATAAACTGCTACAAACAATCACTAGCGCATTGGTCGTGAAAGAATCCGGCTCTTACCACATCATGATCTGCGGGCATGAAATCAGTATCCAGCCGCCTCAATACAAGCAGAAATTCGTATACTTGTCATAATCAATGCTAACGTAGCTTGCGCCAAATTATTCCAGCGAAATCAAAAAGCAATAAAGGACAAAATCTTTTTCCCTCACAAGTGACACTTCCCAAATTAAGTTTGACATGTCAATATGGAAACTGAAAGCTCCCATGATCCACTCAATAACGTAACGCCAACCGACAGTCCTTTCTCACTCCTGTCACGTTCATATCATACTTTATGCGTCTGTTCATCGTACTGTGACGTGTTGAGTTACATACGGAATTTGTTTTTATATTAGTAAAGGGTTAAAGGTGGCTCGCGATCATTTTTGATATTCCTTACGTTGAGACCAATACGCATTGGATACTCTAGATCTTCTCAAGATTCAGGAAAATATGAGCCTTATACTTAAACTGTATTCTTCGTACCTTTTTGTTTTGCTAGTGGGGAAATCTTCCATAGATACCAGACGGGCGATGTGGGATTTTTAAAATCCCCTCGAACCATTGAATTTTAATCGAACCAAAACCGTGGTCTCCAAAACACACGCCGCTGTATCCTCTGCAAATATGGAAAATCTTAGTCTCTAAACTCTATACTTCGTACTTTTTAACTTTAATATCAATAAGAATGAGTGTCTAGAGGAGATTTAATAGGGAGGTAAATGTTAAAGCAAAAAGTTACTCCTACTCATGACACATCATCTCTACCTGAAATAATGCATTTAATTTTAAATTGTAAATGAATAAAAATTAAATGTTATGTCATATATTTTTGATTTATTTAACGGTGACGCTTCGTATTGGCATGGTATTTGAACGTAAAGGTCAACTTTTAAAATTTTTATCAAAGTATAATTTACACGATATTTTTAGCTCCATTTAGTTCTGATATCAATATTATGATATTATATCTAGCGAGACAAAGAAATTTCAAGTCAAAATAAAGCTTTACCCAAACTTTGAACCTTCATTTTAGATTTTTATGAGTCTTGCAAAATTTCAAGCTAAAAGACAATATTTTTTACCCATTTCATGTAGACTTCTTACGTACATTATACTCTTAAAAATTGACTTTCCCAAAACGTTTTCTTATTGCTTGCCTAAACGATAAGAACTGGACAGTAGGTCCAAATTTCGTAACTCTTCGGTACTTCGGTACTTTCGGTACTTTTCTGTCTTCGGTATTTTCAGCTTGTTGTTGATAAATCAGTCCCACGAAAAAGGCCTTCCTCTTTATAGAAGTATAGATTATTTTATACAGCATCCCCCAGGGGTACTTATAGAGCGTGTTATCGTTAATATTTAAATAAAATTAGTTTGTTTTTCATTCACCAACTTTTATAAAAAGGCGTGCTGTCAACTGCCCCATTACATTTTAATGGACTTTAGAAGACCCGCCCTATAATTTTCGTATCAGAAATAACCTACCGTTTTATGAAACTGCTTTAAGCGCGCTTACTCAGGCGTCACTCATAAATGTATGGTTGATGAATAACTGCAAGTCACGAAATATTTATTTTAACACGCGTCTATTAGCTGGACATGTATGAGTATGGCTGTGTTTAAATTAAGCCAAGTTTGTAAACAGATTTTGTAGATTATTAGCTGTAAGCACGTTAGGCGTGGTATTAGAATAGTATGGTAGGTATTCCCTCGACAAATTCACACTGGAGCAGTGTGGTAGACGTTCTAGACCTCTTTTAACTAAGTTTATTGTGGATAATAAGTCAAATATCTCATCTGCTTGTTTATTGACAATTGAATTCTAAGTAGTTCCGAATAAATGCCAATGAAATTTGTAGACGAATAAAATACAGCTCGAAGAGTTAGTCAGTTGAAATTACAGAAAAGATCGTTCGATGGATTAATGTCTATTTACAAAAGTCCTTGAATGATTTCCAACTCTCGGTAATTATGTCTTTGTGCTAATTGCTCCTCGAAATAAATATGTATTATTATGATTTACATTAACATTTTCTTCCTTATATGAACACCCTTACTAAAATCACTATCACTTACTATCTCTTTCGATATCTCCTTCAGCGATAAGTCCACCATTATTTGTACCAGTTAATATGCCTATCATGTATTGTACAATAAATAGCTTTGAATTATAAAGAAATGAAGTGCAATGAGATTATTTATAGAAGTGTCGATACGTAAAACAATGTGTTCAATCAAGGATAGTGTGAATAAACTGGTAACAATTTATATTGATTCTCGTTGAAATTTCGGTTTCGTTTCAGCAAAATAATAAAACGTAATAGGTTTAGGCACAACTTCATGTCTTTTATTTAAACTTTTTATTAAACGTCAAAGTTGGTGAAAACATTATAACCGCAGCGTAGAACATCATTCATCGTTTCCACATTTTTCTCACGCAAATTAACACCGACTCGACGTTGTATCTCATGAGGCTAAACAAGATTAAGGTCGGGCAGTTTCAATAAAACATAACGCAATCCGAGAGTATAAAATGAAAGATTTATCTCTGGCCGCGACAAGGGTAAGGGCGTGGCAGCGTAAATAAATTCATACCACTCTATTGAAAGTCGAGAAACCCCGAACCGGCTGAAGTGTTTTTATAAGCAGCCTCTTTGATATTCTCCGTGAGACACGGCGAATGGCTCAAAGTGAACACTGAAAATGGGACGTTCGAAACCCAATTCCGCACAAGTACGCGTCAAGCTCGAAGAACGCTATAAAGAGCCATCGTTGTCTTAAAACCGGGACGCTTTCAATCCGCATCAGAAGTGGGATTGATATAAATCTTTATTTCTGATACGGCTGCGATTGAAATGTAAGGAAGCGGAATTTTTGATTCATCAACGGGGTACGTAGAAGTTGTCACACGTATCTATTTAGGTTAGAGGTTAATGTAGAATTAATAATTATTACTGAAGCTATTTAAAGTTGTTTTTGTACTTCTATGTGTAATATTAATAAAATATTCTACGAAGAGTTTCTTAGGTTTAAATCTTCCAGCGAGCCTGAGCTAACATCGTAGATTTACTCAAAAAGTAAGTTACAATGTTCATGTCTATTATAATGAAACTGGTCTTCTGAGTTAAAATTCTAGTCAGTTATAGTGTAAACGATCCCTTGCGATGTCCCATCTAAATCCAAAGGAAGCGTTAGCGAGAGATAACGTCACACGGACGAATGAGCCATTTTCTAAATAGAAAATCACGTATAGTTAACTTGTCAGGAGACGCTGGTTTTAATTTGAACGAAAATTGACTTTGCCACTTTTAAACTACTTTAATAAAACCACACTTGTGTTAAATATAAATGAATTTGAACTGTTATAATAACAGGTCACATTTTTATGAAGTTTTAATGTACTATGTTCATGTTGTTAACCTCGGCAGTAATTGACCGTTATAATAACGACTGATATAGCAATAAGTTATTAGCAATTATTTTAGATGCGGGTATAAGTATCTATAGTTTTATAAAAGCGAAGTGAGGGCGTTGTACTGTTTCCATATTATTTATTTAGCTAAAATGTAATATAGCAGGCGCGTGCCTGGCTGTAGCTAATACAGATAGATATGAAAACAACAATTTTGCACGTCATCCGTTTATTAACCTATGAATAAAGATAAATCTTCACGGCTGCTTTGTTCAACGCCGTTTTTCGTGAGATTTTTTATATTTTGTAGCGAAGTAAAATAATCCTTTGTGAGTTCTGCAGCTTTGTCACCATCTCCAAATTATTACGATATACATGTAGAATGGTCTGAACTGAAACTGAAGGCTAATACTCTTCTGTCTTAGAGATCGGTATGCAATTTGATGGTTTGCGAATCTAAGTACCCGACAAATAAGCAGACGAGCGTTGGTAAGTAGTCATTGACATAAGTAAAACTAAAGGTATAATCGTTTTGTTGCCGACCACAAAGGAAGTGAGGATATTTCAGACATGCCAACACAGCGAATAGAATATGGAAAAAATTTAACACTAAAGGAAGGTGACAAGGTATGGCATGAACCATGTGTCACTTTCATAATTGCATTTGCGTAGAATCATTATCTACGTTTATATTACTCGTGTCGTGAGTGATCGGCTAAGTTAGGTAATTCCGGATGCGCTTATTGCATATGGTGACTAGTGATTATATTATAAAATTGATTGAAGGCTGTCGTAGATTTTATTTGTTTATACATCATACGCATTATATTTAAACAAGGTACATTCTAAGCTTTGGTTTTGATTTTTAAAAATAACTGGATTTTTTGTGAGCTTTTGCTACATTGTTGGAGGCCCTGGTGGCGGCCAGTTTCCCTAAAATACCTAAAATTATAATGAGCTTAGTTTGTCGCTTCTCAAAAAATTTGTCTTTGGTCGGTTGGTCATATAAATTCGGGTACTTTTCCGTTAGTCGTGTGCAAATATTAACGTGACACGTAATCTGTATTCTACTCGTAGTAAGATTAATGTTTTATTACCTACAAGTACATCACAAATTATTTCTATTCAATTAAGAAACGGTCACAGTTCAGAGCTGTATGTTTTCATTCTGTCAGTATGATATGTGTTTCTGACATTGCCGTTCATTCTTAGAAGATCTCTTGGTAATCACATCTCGACGTTTGACCCTAAAATAAAATATTAGAATTAGAGAAACTGAATAGCTCTGACGTAGGTACTTTGATAAGTATTTTAGTATGGGCGTCTATCTTTTTAAAAAAATCAACTGCAGCGGGGTTTGCATACTTATTGATTAGTGTTTAGAAAGTTTATTATATTAGATAAGCTTTGTTTTCAAAATACCATTTTTTTGTAATTTACTTAAAAAACTCCTTTTTGGTTCTCAATTTAATTGATTTCTCAATTTAATTTAATTGAGGTACTTTATGACTTTTTACGGGGTGTACTAATTTGTATGATTCTTTTTCTGTTCGTGTCAGGGGAAAGCCACCCCACGTAGGTAATTTTTTTATGTAATTTTTATGCCACGCACACACACACACACAAAACCTGACGAATTTATAACCTTATCCTTTTTAACTCGTTAAAAATAAGCATATAATGCTTTATAAGAACATCATGATTCTTACATCTTGTATCGACCAGAAATCATTAATTTCCCAAATCCTGGTTAACACAGTTTCATATACCAAAACACTACGACTATTCTGAAAGTCATCCTCTAACGAAATCCATTCCAACGAACTAACTTACTCATTAAATCCTGGGAAAATACGTCAAAATAATGACTTTGAAACTTAGATAATCAAGGAGTGCCGTAAAACACAAAACTCAATTATTATGATGAGGGTCAATTTGGTTTTACTTTAATATTTAAACAGTTTATGGCGGTTGTGTAAGTTAACACTATCATTCATTTGTTCCGTGAACGACATGTTTTGTGCAAACGTCTCTGTTATGAGTCCTTGAAAATGTTTGGTGCAAACGGGACGATTGTATAAATTTTAATATAACGGGTCTAAAGGGGTATAACGGGTATAATGTACATACCTATAATTGGCAAGCATACCAGAAAAATGTAATAATGTATGAGTTTTTGTGAAAAATTTTATGTAAGCTGTTGGTGTGTCGAATAAATAAATAAATAAAGGAGTTACCTATTTTATATCAATATATTTTGAACTGTTTCCGAGGGCATGTTAAACCATCAGTCCCGTTTGTTAGCATAGATACCAGTCGTGAGTCTATTGACTCAGGGTCTTTCCTAGTGTCTCCAAGCTTTACTGTGTAAGAAGCAACTAGCTCTTATCTACATAAATATACTCAAAGGTGTCTGACTGACTGACATAGAGATCTATCAACGCACTGCCCAAACCACTGGACGGATCGAGCTGAAATTTGGCATGCACTTAGATATTATGACGTAGGCATCCGCTAAGAAAGGATTTTGATAAATTCTAACCCAAGGGGATAAAATAGGGGATAAAAGTTACTTAACGCGCGCGAAGTCGCGGGCAAAATCTAGTATAACAATAAAGTAAAGAACCTTATGGCTTATTTAATTTGAGGGTAACGTTTTAATCAGGGTATGAAGTATCAGCTATGACGGTTACAATATATCGAACTGACAATAAAATAAATTTTAATAAGGATTTCTATTCACTATCTGGGTCTCCAGGTGTTTCTGTATTGTCCATGTCACCCACGTCCCTGGGTATCCCTTTATTGAGCTATAAGTGTATAACATTACTAGCGTTATGTCAAAGACCTTAGTTCAATGACAGAAAACCTTTAGGTTAATGATAAATGAATATCAAATTTATTCTATGTTTGTGCACGATATACAATAGACAGAAACTGTCCCTTGAACACGAGAATAAGATAAGTAAAATCCCGCATATTCTTACATACTTCCATTATATTATTCAAAGCATTTAACTTCTGTATCAAACGTTATGAGCGAACGTTGAAGTTACTAAATCTTTTTTAATAAGCTCCTCAAGAGAACTTTAGCCCTTAATAATATCATAAACTTTCATAACATTAGGACGGAACAAATAAAGACGTTTCAACGGTAATTGAAGGTAAAAAAAGTATCAAAGTTTTATTTTTTAATAACGAAGAGTGTCCGACGTTTTCTTGTGGATATTTTGTAGGCTATTGATATACTTTATAGGCTATACAATAAGTGACGATGATCATTTGAAAGAGACAACGTAGAACCCATTATTTCTGCCTATTACTCGTATTGTCCCACTACAGAAGGTTTGTTAATATTCATCAATAAGGAGGCTTAGAGCTTATAACCCAACGACTTAAGGGTATGCAAGCGCGGTCGGGAGCAAGATGGGTGACTGCTAGTGGCAAAAATTTCTTGAGCGTTTCCGTGCTTCGGAGGGTACGTTAAGCCATCGGTCCCCGTTATTGTAACAGTCGTCATATTTCCGACACTCACATTTATCGTTAATCCCTCCACCAAGCCGTAGTCGAGCAGCGTGATGAAGTATGCTCCAGGCCTCCTGAATAAGAGACCTGCGCCTTTTGGGCCTTTAATTGGTTGAAAGCAAAACAGCTGCTGATGACATTAAACCAATTAATTATAAACTGATACGAAACCAAATTTTACATTAATAATGTGGTTATTTACCACATTAATAATAACAGAGTTACCGTTGTAATGTAAAATATAAATCTAAAATAATTAAAACCAGCATGTGCGTGTCGAGCCAAGTGTCTCGCTTTATGGTTGCTAGTATTTTTTCCGAGGGCGAACTTTAAAGATATCTGATGGATCACGTTGGATTTCTACCCGTTAAAACCCTTCGATAGTCATCTGATGCATATGACAAGACTCCGGGATCTCCAAGGAATGTTCCGGTGCTTCCCCTGAGCAAATCTGACCGGTCTATCCTCAGGTCTTTTTATTACCTCTACTCTGAGACGAACCAGAACGGATAAGAGAACGGGAGTAGCCCCCTCTGGCGGAGAAAGTTCTTTTCCAATCTGGTTCAGAGAGAGGCGTCGCTTAAACACGACTATTACTCATTAACGCTTCTTGCTATCTTTTTTCCAAGGGGAAAATCTTTAAGCCATGCAACGGTTGATATAGGATTTTTAGGTACTAAAACTTCTTCTAAGCGTCGATAGTCAACTAATGCATATGGAGTGATTTCGGAATGTCCAAAAAATACACCTTTGTGCCGTCAGACACCAAGAAAGGGATATGTCCCTAATTGTGATACTATTCCTTTCAACCAAGTTAAATATTATTGTTGTAAATTTTATTCACATCCAAAGCCCACCATTTAGCTAATAGGATCACTTTACTCTAACAAAAAACACTTTATAGTTTGTAGTATGTATACATGTTTTACAAACATATACCAGAATACAAAAAATATTTTACACACGCTACCAATATTTTTGAACGACTTATCAAACGACACACGCCATGGGGAAGACGAAAAAATAAGTTGAAAAATTTGTTCCAACTTTACACGTTTATATTTCTGTGCTGCACTACACGTCACACGATGACGTCACGCCCTACCTAAACCACGCTATCGAAGTTTTGTTCAAAACTAGCATATACATATATAAGTTAGAATTCAGGCACTCCCCAAGCTAACGGGAGATCTCCCTCTGTCAAACTTCTGTCCTCGCTTAGGGCGTCTGTCCTAGTGTGGGCTGTAAGTGTGTAGCGTTATTTATTTATTTAATCTATGTGGGTAGTTTCTCAGTACACTTATTCGATTTTTTTCGCTCCTCATTTCAGTAAGAGGTATAATATTGAGAAGAAGAAACTCCGAAAAAACGGCTTCTTCATAATTATGTAAGCCAGAAATTAATTCTTGAAAATATATCATTGATATTGACATTTTCGCACAACTACAAAGTACAGACCTGTAATGTATCTCACAGGTGCTGGTCAAAGAAGGATGTGAAGGACCCGCATTATCTTCTCTCTGGTTCTTTGATACCGAACAACGTTTCATGCTCCACACGCTAATTAATTCTGTATTTACACATAACTTTAAAAGTGCAGAATCATCGGAAATCGTCCGATATAGATACCAGTTCGGACCAACCTTTACATAATGGTAATTATTAAATTCATTGCAAAATGTACCCATTTCACAATAAGTTTAGTTTAAAAAAACATTAAATTGCTGGGAATACATGATTGCATTTAAATAAGGTCGTATAAGGTGATAGATATCTCAACAGTATCAATATACCAATTGCAAATCACAGTACGTATTAACATGTGCAATTAAATTACTAAAAATGGACCTACAAATAAAATCTACAGATGCGTTATCTACAAGCAATGGCAAACACATTGTATTTAACAATAGTACCTTTGTGTGTTATATTAGAAAAAAATAATAATTATTAAAAGTGACATGAAAGAGTCATGTTTTTTTAAGAGCAGAAGAAGAAATGAAATTCCATTTTTTAATAGTTTTTAAATAAAGTTCGAATTAGAAGTTTAAAATAGGGGAAACTTGAGCTTTTTTACCTGCAAACAGAATCCTTTCTAAACCTCGAATCCCTTTAATGAGTTTGTCTGATTTCTCCTATAAATTAACACCAACTTTTGTATCAAAGATATGAAATTAATCGATATTTTTACATGGAAGTCTATTGACATAAAGGTCGAGCTAAGCAAATATACATTTCCTTATTCTTACCGTTTATACCTACATATATTTCGTTCTTAATGGACCGTATATTTTATTTTTAAGAGAATTCGAACTAAACCTTGGGCAGTCATTTATTCCAGTCTGGAATTTCGTGGAGTGTAATTTAAGAACATAAATAACTTCGTTAAGAACCTGGGTTTATGTCTCGACTTTGTTATTTGAAAGAATAAATTGTTTACGTACTTTTTTTGAGGTAACGAGTAATGAAATCCATATCATATATTTAAGCTGAATGTAGTACATAAAATACAATATGTATTGTACACTTTTTATTTTTACTTGTTGCCCGATAAATTGTTATAAGAATTACAGTACAAAGGGTTTGAAGATTGTATTACTTTTTATATTTATTATATGTTACCTGTATAATATGCATGTAAATAAACAACCACAACCAGTTCTACTTAAGTTAGTTGGTAATTGTAATGTTATTTAAGTTTTTTGTAACTGTTATTAGACGTAAGATTTTGTTTTTTAAAAGATGTGCTGAGGAGTTTCTTTCGTCGTTTCTTCTCTTCTTTATAAGGCACCCTTCCAAAACGGTGGTAGATGCAAAATATTTCACGTTTCATAAGTGTATTTATAAATACCTA
>DWJN01001730.1:0-17062 GCA_018248895.1 Carystus phorcus
ATGAAGTCAATTCGAGTTTCTGAAACGTTGATTAGCGAATAATTTCTGAATAATCATGCTTTCTGCAACCCAATAGACGTTTGACAATAGATTTAACAGTGAATTTCTTAAATTTTTCATTGATCAGCCTTTCAGAAACCGGCCGTAAGTGACTAAATGACTACATAACATGACGGTGTGACGATCCGGCGTGACGCGGCATATCATCGCCACTGGCTCCGATTGAGCCAATACGCTGAGCCGGCTCGCCTGCAACCTGTCACGTCTTCCGACTATGATTGACATCACTACCGCGATAATACTACGTCATTTTCACTGAACCTTGTTTCTAAGGGTCACGTACAACCATTAAAAAGCGAACCTTTATTTATTATTAACATTGTTACAATGAAACCTTTTAACAAGCTTTTATTTAACTTATTATGTATGTTTGTTTGGGTAGAATCTTGAAACTTAATTTTGAGGCAATTATTCTCAACGGATTAAGTTGAAATGGTGTACACCCGTTTGATTAAAATGATCCAGTTGGTCTCATGATGGGACCTAAAGATGGAGGTAACACCTTAGCGCGCCTACTTGTTAAACCTTATTATTTGAATACAATAATTAATTAATTAATTTTGATTTAGTTTCGTTTTACACTTTATACTTCATTTGCAATTGAAGTCTGTTTTTTCTATAAAGTATAAATTGTTATTGTACGTTCATCTTGATTTGAAATATTTAAGTACGTTTATTATCTGTCAAAAGCCAATTTTTTCAGCGAGTATATTTCGTTTGGTAGGACAATAGACCGTACAAAACATAAAACTGATGACTTAGTTATATATGTAAGCCTTCTGATAAATATAAGCTTTCTGCTCGTGGTACTTAGTCCCTTGGTATTGCTTCATAACGTGGCTAGGTCCAATTGGAATACTCGTATATCAAACTAGATGATCCGGCAGACTTTGTTTTGCCATTTAAATTATTATTTTAGAACTATTTTGATAACCATAAAAATGCTTATCGTGGGTTAACCTTAAAAGCTAGACATATGCTGTCGCGGACTTTTATTGAAAACTTTTAGAGGGGAACAATATTTTAATACATGAATTTTTAGTAACTGTCACCGTTTACTCAGCGCACGCAAGGAAAGCTCAAAATTTTGCCGATTTTGCAATATTTTTTCCTGCTACTCCTCTCCTATTCATCTTAGCGTGATGTTATATAGCCTATAGCCTTTCTCCATAAATTAACTATCTTAAACTAAAAGAATTTTTCAAATCGGTCTAGTAGTTCCTGAGATTAGCCCGTTCAAACAAACAAACAAGCTCTTCAGCTTTATATATTAGTATAGATGAGTTTAGTATTGCACTTGCGGGATTATTTGCGGTTAGTCGCAGTTGTTAAGCATCGTATTGATTTCCATGTTCGTGAGTTGTGTCCGTATTATATAATACTAGTAGCCTCGGTGAAATTTGTATCACTTTGGAAGCTCTCGAAAAGGATTTTTTTTTCTCGTTTTTGTAACATTTCGTATCAATGATCAGCTTTCTTTGGTTGTAGTGTTATGTTATATACCCTATAACCTTACTCAGTAAACGGACTATCTAACACAATTTTTATTTGTTCGAACCAGTAGTTTCTAAGAATAATTCAAACAAACTTTTCAGCCTGATAATATTAATATAGATATTCAATCATCAATCATTTTATTTTAATATTAACCATTTTATATTTAAAGACAATATTTTATATGCCTATTTTTAGAATACTATTCGACGCCCGCGCCTTCGTACCTACTTTAAAATAATAGACCAGATTCATTTTATAATCTTAATAGATTTTACCTTTTTAGAGGACGTATACTCAAAATGCTTTTATAGTGTTCCCTTATACTATATACCCCTAGAGCCCCATCATGCTTCTAGGTCCAATTTAAAAACTGCGTTAAATTTACGTGATTTAGCGTTTTATTAAGATAGATAGAGTATGGCATTTTTCCTTACACATACAGTTTTATGATACGATTATATACATGTTGAAAGTTTCTGAAGTAATGTTAGCCTAATATCAAATCTTCGAAGTTCAAATAGCAATTGATGATTTGCTAGACCGTTTAAACATGCATTAGCTTGATGATATACGACGGGCAATATCCATTACGGCCGCTCATTACCGTACGAGGAAGCCGCGTAGGAAACGTCTAGTTCACTCAATCATTCTGTGCCATGTTATATTGTTAATCGAGCTCATAATTGCTTTACAATTTGGTTAATTAATACATAATTTATACAACGAACGCCTAAAACGCTTCAAGGTGAATTAACAAGTGTGTTTATTCGCTTCTGGGGTGTATACACATTTCGAATTCATATACTTTTCGTAACGTATAAAACTGTCTAGTCAATTTTTGATTTTATGGTGGCAAAAATAAGTTTTTTTATATATATAAAGTGAACTAATCAATAGTTATCGTAAAGTAGAATAAAGATCATTTAATCGATCGACTTGTTAACAAGTATGTAGTATTAGAATATACTCAAAAATTTAGTTATTGAAATGTTTTAAGTAATATTAAGTTATAAGTCACGGTTTAACACATCGACTTATTTGGTTTGGTTGCTTGGCAAGCCGGCTTTTGTTGCCAACAACGACAAAGAAGAAAATAACAAGGTGTTTTCTAAAGTTAGTGGTAATTATTTCATACTAATATTATAAAGCTATTAGTTTGAACGCAATAATCTCAGGAACTATTGGTTCGAATTGAGAAATTCTTATTTGTGTAAATAGCCCATTTACAAAGGAAGGCTATAGGCTATATAACATAACGCTACGACCAATAAGAGCTGAGCATTGGTGAGAAATGTTACAAAAACGGTACAAATGTTCCAAGTTGATACGAAGTTCGCTGGCTCCACTAGTTTTCGATAGTTATGATGCACTTTCCATTTCCGTACACGAGGTAGCCGTTTACAAAACTTTATTCAAAGCCTACTCACTCGATGTTTGAGTACACAGCGCGAACATTTTAAGCACTTATTACAATTTTGTAACGTGTTAGTTTGCTACTGAGTAACTTTCACCGTTTACTCACCGCACGCATGGAAAGCTCAAAATTTTGCCGTTTTCGCAATACTTTTCATTGCTACTCCTCTCCTATTCATCTTAGCGTGATGTTCTATAGCCTATAGCCTTTGTCTATAAATGGACGATCTTACACCAAAAGAATTTTTCAAATCGGTCCAGTAGTTCCTGAGATTAGCCCGTTCAAACAATCAAACAAACAAACTCTTCAGCTTTATATATTAGTATAAGAGTATAAGATACGGACGAACTTTAAAATGTTATACCTTGAGCAGGATGGTCTTGAGCAAGTAGAGGGTCTTCCCGGGGATGACGGCGCTGCTGTTCCAGTCCAGCATCACGATGAGCTGCATGCTGGCGCGCTCCGCCCACACGGGCCGCGACCCCGCAGGCAGGTTCTGCTCCAATACGTTCGCCGATTTTCTGCACACATATCGTCACATATAATAACTAAACAGCTCCTTGGCCGTATTGGGAGATAATCTGACATACTATCATTCCATTCCATAAACATAACAATGACTAAACCGCCCCTTGGCCGTATTGGGAGATAGTCTGACATACTATCATTCCATTCGATAAACATAACAATAACTAAATCGCTTCTTGGCCGTATTAGGAGAGACTACTGTCCCCAATCCCATACAGGTATACCAGGGTATTGTAACAGGTGACAGAAGTCAGCCTGCCTGGTGGTGGGGCTTCATTCAAAAAAGAATATTGATCTGAATGGGCACAATATGGAATAGGGGATAATTCTACTTCTGACCTATATAACCTGATGGTAAGTGGTGAAGAAATGTAAGATGGTGGACACACTAAGTTAGTAAAAGTATAGGCTTTAGTTTATGAATAGTCATTCTCCTGCTGAAGACTATATATTATCATTCACATAGCATTAACAATTATCTTATTTATACAATGAAGCAAAGGAGTAAACTTCATTATTCCCATATACTTAAGTAAGTAAGAACACTATCAGAGGTAGGCTATTTCTTAAAGTAAAATTCGTCAACAACTTCCACAAACCTCAGTCCGAAGACTGCACTAAGAGAGTTTGTATGTTGACTACTTACCTATATTAAAAGATCTACTTTTCTAGTGTACAATTAAATTATACTTCACTTGAGTACTATTTGATTTCTTAGAGGACGATAAAATCTAATAAAAGAATGGTTTTGGGCTGGTAATGTAATATATGATGGTGGTTATAATTTGTGTTATGTACCCTGGGGAGATAACTTCCTCGGGCACACTGATGCAGGCCGGGTGGATGATGTGAGACTCCACATAGTCCTGGAGGGGTCGTGCATCTAGTAGCATTACCTGCAATAAATAAACAAACATATACACTTATGCTCTCAACCGGGAATCTCTGGGTCGTGGATGGTATGAAAATAAAACAGCACGAGAAGTGAGCATCTATCTGTACCACACATGTCTAACATTGCCGATAATTGAATCTGCGTACTGTAGCTTTGTAGATGGAACCACTACGAATATTACTTAGATTCTACCCAACCCTACCGTATCTACCGGGACTATATAAAATCTTAGATAACATTTGTTTCTATAAACTATCTTACTGCATCTATAAGCTATCTATCCCTGTCTGTTAGTAAATCATTTATATCTTTTATTTTACCTAAAGACATCCTACTCATTTTTAACAAATAGACCTTCAGTACTGAATATAGATTTCAGGTAGATACAATAGTGTAAATGTAATAACATTTTATTACAGTTTAGAAATAAAACCACACAATTAAACTAAGGAACTGTAGTAAAATTCTGAGATCTAAACTGACCTTCAGCTTTCCACTTTTGAGGATTGCATACAGCTGTTCGCTCTTGATCATAACTTCATCTGGACCTAGAGGAAAACAAATGTGAATTATAAGCACACAGTACTGCAATACTCAACAAGATCAAAATATATTTATTAAGTATTGAAATATACTATAAGTATTTCGTAACCACACTTCTGAAAATATTTTTTTATTGCTATTTTTTAATATTTATATTTATATATTAAATAATATAACTGGGAAATAGTCTTCCATAAACACATTACAATTTTTGGTAGATAGTTAATAACAAGACATGATAAGCCTATTTATGTGACTATAGTTGAGTCCTTTGTATCACAATGCTGGAATTACTGTGGTAATATCTGTGAAAATATTGTACATACTAATTATTGTGATGTGGCAATGAACAAGAACAGTACCAAATGGGGAAAGAGTAGTATAATACACCTATAAATGTAACAGAGCAGAGTTTAATAACTCTATGTTAAAGAGTCATTTACAATCCTTGAAACATCACCATTTTCTATTCATTGTTTTTTCTTGTTGTGTAAGTATTTTTGCAAAAATAAAAGCTTTTAAAAGTAATACATAAATTGTATAAGTGATAAAAAAACCTATTATGATTAAACATTTTTTTACTATCATAAAATGTTAAGAGTATTTTGTTATGTGCACTTTCAATTTTATTTAATTTCAAAACATTTCAGTTAATTATAGGTTACTTTTACTTTGGCTGGTATTGTAATTGGCAAGTAATACCAATACACATTAGCGACAATAAAAAAAAATGATAATTAAGTTTTAATAACTCCTTGTTTACAATTGGGTATGTGAGAGTATTAAAAATAAAGTGTTTGTTATAAACAGCTCTGTAGATTATGAAGTATAAAAACGTTCTGCAGTTAAATAACTTGCAAATAACTATTAGTTTATCTAACATTCCAAATATAAATTACTTTTTTTTAGACATTGGTCATGTGACACAAAACGGGCCGGATCGCGTCAGCTCTACTATGACGTCACACGCAAGTAAATATCATCCGCTGACTATGACTTTATTTTCTATCTTACTTGCGTGTGATGTCACCCGAGGCAGAAGACGCTATGTTGGTGATATTGACGTATTGGCGGGTTATTGAAATAATGAATTTGTACTTTGAATTTTTAAGGCAAATACCAGAATTAAAAATAACAACTTTTTGTAGGCTCTTTGGCCTTTACGCAGTAATATTGGATAGGTTTTAAAAACTTGTCAAACACCCAATTCTAACAGTTTCTATTACTATTCTATTTATCTAATAATTTATTTTTTTGTTGAAGAACAAAACATCTAAGACTCATTGCATAACCATAATGCATTGTGTTACCGGGTAATCCAGCCGGCTGCGGTGGATCATGGACAGCAACAGCTTCAACGGCCTTTTTCCTGTTCTCTTCCATCTTCTGTTTGATCAGCTCATTCTCCTTTATGTCATTTAGTCGCTGTGCTTGTTGTTCCTTTGCATATCTAAAATTAAATAATTATATAAGCCTATATGAAAAGAGATGTTAAGAAACAACAACTGTAAGAAAAACTGCAGTAACTAGCATTTCTGGCTAAAATTATTTAAGTGGAATCAGCAAAGAAAGGTTTTGTTCTTTATAAGTACATTAATATTATTTTTGCAACGTTAAAATCTCAATGGCATAAATGCAATAAGTATTTAATCAATAATTTCCTGTAACAACTTTGTTATTACACCTTAAACAAGTAAAAAATGATATACCGATAATGTTATGTTACCTAATAATGTGATTATAATGTAGGTGAATAGGCTTCTACTAAGTTAAGGCGCTTTACCACCCAAGACTACTTTATCACTTACCATCAGACAGAATTGTAGTCAAGCAATGACTAATTCTAAATAAAAAAAAACCTAATGAACAGTGACTAAGGTAAATACTGCCATTCTTGTAAGATATATCTAGCCAGTCTATAATAGTTGTTAAATATAAATTAAGTATGTATTTACTATTTATCCAAAGAGATTTTAATTATATTTTATCCCCTTTCTTTTGACATATATCTGATATGCTTGCAATGTTTTGCAGCAATCACAGATGCATAACATTTATCTTTAAATGAGGTTTAAAAATATATTGGACTTAATAAATTATATGTATTTTTTTCTTTTATAATAAATTAGGATTCTGTTCTAAATACTCTAAATTAAATAAGAATAAATGGTAAATAATTACCTGTCAATCAGGCTGATTTTCAGCTTCTCAGCTGCATCTATAGCCTTATTAGAGTTCTTCGCTCCTAACATATTGTTAAAGTAGGTTTTGTCATTCAAATAGTCCTTATCTTTACTGATATAGGCTATAACCCTCAGGTACTTCATGTAGTACACATAGGAGTACTCTTCATCCCCCTTTTCCCGTGCCTCTTCTGCACTTTTGAATAGCTTTATGGCTGTTTTGCATAACCTACAAAGCATAATCTTACTTAGCGAATTACACATAATTGAAATGATTTCAATCATATCATTTTACATAAAAAGATACTCACATTTTTGCCCTTTTCGACTTTAAATCAGGTACATTGTGCAGTTTGTCTAAATCTTCTATACATTGCCCCAAATGGAGTTGTATTCGACGCGTATCCGTCATGATGGATTTTGTAACTCTCTCGCGGCGTAGAGATAGAATTTACGTATTTCTAAAAGAATTTAAACTATTAGGTATCACATTTGTCATGAATTAAACTCGGACAGTGGAAAAATTTCATGAGTAGAAACAATAAAATACACGGATTTTAAGTAAATATCGGAATCAGAAAAGTTGAGACAGAAACGTCATAGATGTCATTCCTTCATTTTATTATTTTCATTGCATCATTTTGTCAAGTTTTTTTGGTAGGTATCTTGTTTGTCTGTGGCGTATTATGCCAATGACAGAAATAACAATTATGTTCCTTGATTACTACCAATAGGTAGATGCTACTCTAAATACAATATGAAATCTTTTTACTTTAATAGTTTAATATAGGTAAAATGTTGAGATAATAAATGATATTTAATAGAAATATGACTTTGCCACATGACTTTTATAGATGATACAATATTTATTGTTCAATACTTTTTGGTTCTTTTATTTTGTTTTATTTATTGACCTAACGTCTATAGCATTTTATTTGATTTATGTAACCAAATTGTTAATTTTTTTCGTAAAATGGAACTTTCCTCCCTCCCCACTACCTTATCCCCTCATTGCTCAATGTTATGACGTTTTGCTTCTGTGATTCTGTTTTCTGTTTTCCCGAATAGCATCTGGCGCAGCGAAGTGCGCAAGTTGTTCCTGCGCAATGTAATGTTTCTCGTTCCCACTGGTCGATTGCGGTGTTCCATTTAGTTTTTCAGCTGATCACGCTTTCCACGGGCGTTTCGCAGACGGCGCG
Source organism: Carystus phorcus (assembly GCA_018248895.1). Taxonomy (NCBI): domain Eukaryota; kingdom Metazoa; phylum Arthropoda; class Insecta; order Lepidoptera; family Hesperiidae; genus Carystus; species Carystus phorcus. The sequence goes on from DWJN01001730.1 coordinate 8,320, forward strand.
TGTGACATGTGCGAGACTGTTGCGGCGTAGCGACGTAGCGAGACGAGTGTTCGTGTTCTGTGTAGTAGCTAGTGTCAGTGAAAATGTTTTCAGGTCTCACCAATCAGGTCAGTAAGGTCAGCTCGTGGATGGGGGCCGCGAAAGGCGAACCTCAAGAAGAGGAAGTACCTACCCCGACGAAAGAGGCGACGGGCGAGGCGGCCGCGGAGGGCGAAAAACAGAGGTAAGTAATTCTTTGTTTACGTTTTTCACGCACTTCTTTTCCATTCAGAATTATGTCGCAGGTTGAGAAAATTGGAAAAATGGATCGATAGCAGCACGAAATTGGGTCACGAACGACCTTTAACTGTATGTCCTATTGTCCGCATTACTATGGTGAAAATCTGTCGCTATAGGATATGTTTCAGACGAGCATATTTACGTAGCCATTTGATCTGCAGTGCAGTATTCATCAGGTCCATTATGGTAAATTTGGTATTTTTTAGTTTATTGCATAACATATTGATCCATATGAGGAATATGGTGATCCTAGCAGTTGGATGATATGAAGTGTGATAAATTTAGGTAGAACATAACATCCTTATTATATTATCATTCTTTATAATTCCTATTAGAAGCGGATATATACAAGGCAGAGAAGAAATATATTGAATTGAAATGTATTTCTTCTATTGTTACTACAAAATAAGGTCTTTGTTTCATTGGAAGAAACATGACCCAGACTCAAGAGGTCACATCAGCCATTCAATAATTATAGGGCTATAGGCCTATTAGAAATTGGTCTTTGAATTATTGATTTGTTATTTTTATTTAAAATAAGCAGCTATAAGTATTACTAAAAAAATAATATCTAGAGACAATACAGAGTTTGTTAAAGTTCAGTCTATATTTCAAGAATCGGGAATGATTTTATACTTATAGCTTAACCATATAGTCTCGGGTAACTTAACATGCAATCTGGTAATAATAAATGACTTGTATATTAAGTACAAAAATTACAGCAGCTTTTTAAACCATACAAAGATTTTCTAACTTGCAAAAGCTGCAGTAACTGAGAAGTTATGTAAAATTAGGCTTTTCTTTTTATTATTTGGCTAGGTGCCAAAAGGATTGATATTATGTCATAGTGGCCAGTAAGAATAGGTCTCGAATTACACAATTTTTTGCTTCAAATAATAGTATATGTTCAATCTTTGTAGTTCTAAATATAAGATATTTCCGTTTCCATTTTCGTGGAATCCTAGTGTGGTACCAACAGTTGTTGAAATTCTAATTCTATGTAATTTTAAAATCTATAGTGTACCAACTTTGTTTCCTAAGCTGTAGAGTACCTCCAACCAAATTACCAAATTATTGTTATGGGAATAGGAATCCAGACTGAAGATTCAAAATGTATTTGGCCTAAATGTTTTACACTAATGAGCAATAGAACTAACTGCCCGTTGTACTCTGATACAAGAACTGTGCCTGTCTTTCTGTATTATCATTGCCAGCCATGAAAACCAGCTTATTAAGTGTTGCTACACTGAAAAAAGAAAAAAATTCCCCACAAGCACACTTAAAAGGATAGGTGGTGGTAGCAGATGTTTCATTGTCACTTATTTCAACTGAAGTTTCTTTCTAGCCCAACTAAAGGTGGCAGCAAACTGGACCTGATCACCAACGTCAAGTCCCAGATGACCGGTTGGCTGGGGTCCGGCATTCAGATCCCGGGGCTGCGGAAAAACGAAGTACCACCGACGGAAGCGACCGAAGCGCCCCCACCGGCGGAGCCCGAAGCTGAGCCCAAGCCGGAGGGCAAGGACGATGATGATAACTCTAGGTATAATAGGTACGAGGGGCGGGCGGATAAATGAGTTTAATTTTATGTTAAATAACTTTCTCGCTTTCGTATGGTGTTTCTGGGATGATGAGTTGATTAAGCATATTAACAAAATTAGATTGTTCTTTTTTCTATTCATGTTTGAGCTTGCATACAGACAGGATTAACTAAAATACTATATGAATTTATTATATAGTGTGTTGTTTAATTTCGCGAAAAAATCATGACATAAGATTATGTGTACATACTATAAAACTGTTTTATGGCAAATGTAGTGCCTTCGTTGCCAAAGATATATTTGAAATGTAAATAACTAACACACATAATTTTATAATAGTGGTAATCCACTATATATTATAACAGTTCATAAAATTAAAATGGTTTCGATCGAGACATCGCGCGAAAATAGCAAAAAGGGCGATACTGTGTCCGTAAGGACTGACAACTTAAAAAAGAATCAGAGTTTTTGGTGTGGAAAACTGACGGGATAGACGAAACTACTACTACGTCTAAGTTAGCACGCTTTATCATCCAAGGCTACATCTCTGCTTATCATCAGCAAGATATTGGTCAAGCATTAACATGTGAAAAAAAATGTCGTAAGACTTTGTATCGAGCCGTTTGATTTTGGCTCTCTAGGGTATTCATGAAAATATGAAACATTACAATATAGGGACAAAACATTCGAATTGTGTTTGGTTTTAGAAGAAAATAAGGAAAATCCAATGAACAGTTAAATAAGTTTTGTACGCAAGCTCTTTCATCAACTAATTATGTATTAAGTTATTTATATTACTCGGAATCAGTGATATAAAACTGACGTAAAACCTTATTTTGTCTAAAGTATTACTTCATAATAATTCACATGCTTTGCAAGCTCTCGGCACCTGATTCATACCGTACTGTATAGTTTAGCTATAATTGGATTGCTTTTTATAACAATTTTATAATTTCTTAGCTTCCTGCACTATATTGGTGTATCACTCTGAAAGCACATCTATATATCTAAATTTTGTCCACTGCACATCATTTGTCAAAATTTTAAATATCGCGTCGAAATGCTGGGGTGTAATTTGGAATGTCTGCGAAGAAGAGAGTCACTTTAAAAACAGGACGAAGCTTGCAAATAAATGAGGCTTGCGAGAAATAATTAAAATGATACTTGTTAAGTGACTTTAAAAAGCCCCAGCTACTACGCAATTAGTCTGCTACATTTTTATAAAACATCATTCGTAGTGAACAAATTTTTTTAATTTGTCGTTCAAAATTTTAGAAAATATTTGAATTACGAAATAGTACACGATCTTCCGACGTAATCGTACTCGAGTTTTTAGTTAGTTCAGTTATGAAATTTAAGTAGGTACTGGAACCTATTATTTTAGGTTTTATATGTCTAGTTTCAAAGTCTAAACTCATTTATTCTGCTCGAATCCCATTTTTATCTTACATTTTAGTCGATTAGCTTTCAAAACTCTTTTATTTCGTTTTAGAGTAGAGAAGTAAAAGTAGAGACTACTATTTGATGTAGTAGCGATATTGATAAGTTACTAATTATTTTTGAATATTTTTTTACTCAATTGACAAAAGATTTAGATCTGTAGTTACTAAGATTTTTAGTATGTTTTATATAGCTATAACAATAGATATATGAAAGTAGAGTGAGTTATGAAAGTCAATTAAAAAAGCAGTATATTTATAATAGCCAACTTTTGCAATTATCTTGATAGCTATAGCAAGCAGTAATCCCTCAAAAAAAGATCGAGAGTTGTTGAAGGAAACGTAAAAAAATGTACTTATATATGGTAGACGAATATAAAAAGCTTATTTTTGTACGGGATTTGGTAGAACGTTGCTTAGGATGGGATATTTTACTTGGGTTTAAGGATTCCTTCCTCGTATAATATCTTGCACCGTCATGCGATGCTTGACAAAGGAACCTTGTGAATCGGTTCGCTTAAGTGAAAAATGCCGTAATATTCTTCATGGGCACATAGATAGGAAGTATCATGAGTCTTTGTTAACCGGTGGCGCATTGACGTTATATGTCGTTTAGCTCGAAGGTAAACTAATCTATTACTTTGGCCTTGCTCTTCTTCGGCCTATATTTAAATACCACATAACCTCAATAACTACTGATATGTTACTATCTACTTTCCTAAATTATATATACTAGCAGACCCGGCCACGTTGTTGTAACTAAGGTTTACATACTCAAATTAGCCGACTAATTACCTTACACCGCCATCTGTTAGAAACTTATGGAACTAATCCTTTGTAAGATATTAGACAAATCATTTGCAGTAAAATAATATTGCGACTATAAATAGAGAATTAAGCTGTCCTATCTTTCAAGTTGGATCAAACTGCACACGGTGTGAAAAATTTGATTGCAATCGGTTAAGTAGTTTAGGAGTCCATTGCAGACAAACACCGTGACACGTAATTTATATTAAGATAGTTAATCTTTTCATTACGATATACATAGCTTTGGTGTATAAAAGAAGTGATTTTGTTGTTGTTAAATTCTATAAATCTATCTTAATCTTCTTAATATATTTTCTTATTTATCGGCATTCTTTTACTGAGATATGTGAACTTAAAATTACTTCATACATTTCGGGTTTTGGTCTATCCAAGTTTTGTAGTCCTTCCTAGTATTTCTATACACTTAAGATCAGAATATTTATACTCTAAAACTCCGTTTCACGTTCATCGCCTTGTTTATGTTAATAGCTATTCTCTTCGTAATATAGTGAATACAACAAGGATCTTATTACCATTTTCGTTGTATCGCGATCCATTTGTCACTGTCAGAGCGTTGGGAAATTTTCATTCGTCGTATTTTCACCTTTCGGGGCTAAATAAATTAAAGTCCAATTACAACTACGTGACATTTGCCGTTCATAGATGTATTGTTTTTGAAGGCAAATGAGACAGTCATAATTTCTCTTGATGATTCTTGGTTTCAGCAACATTGGTGCTAAGTATTTTTTTAAAGTTACGGAATAATTTAATGTAAGGTTTCTTGAGTTTTTTTGGAAATGAATCCATATATCCTCGAGTTTTAATTCTATCCTCTTTACTCGTGCACTCTGCGCTAATGCAACGCTCGGTCCATGTAATGGCTTTAGGTTCATTTTATTGGAAGTCATTATTTCTGTACTTACCTCAATTCTGGCGATATTCACTTAGGTGGTAGAATTTTACTTGCGTGGGAAGCTGTTTCCCTTGTAAAATCAACTTTCAAATGCTTTGAAGCCAGTTAACCCGCTTGGTGGTAGAATTTCGTTTATTCATTGCATTATTTATGAATAACTGAGTAATTTATATTGTCACTGGTTGTGTTATCTTTTCGTCGTAAAATGAAGTCAGAGTCGAATTCTGATGTAAAACTGTGATAGGTTGTACCTACTTACAATAAACCTATATCAAAAATTTGAAGTAATACACATTCACAATTCAGTAATCGGAAATTGCGTTGACTTTATACAATCGAAACCCATCGGAATAGTTATTTTCAATGCATAGCGGAGCAGAGGAAGTACGGTTCGTTATTTATTCAATATATTCACTTTGAAATAAAATATGTCCGACGGCAACGTAGATATGGAAAAATGGGTCTCTCCCGGCAACTCGGTTATTTCTGGAAGGATTGGTTGAATTTAAAACATGTTCCTTAGCTACTGAATAAAGGCTGATTTGTTATAGGAAATGTGACTTTATCATCATAGTCTTGTGTGTAATGAACGTGCTTGTTGAAGTGGTTTCGCGTTTGATTATACGGCTGGGGATGAAATTATATAGTTCTTTCAGCCCCTCGTCTCTTTTCATTGGTTAATTTTTTACTCTTTGTTCAATGTGAGTATTGTTCAATTTGGTTTATCGCGCCGCTTTTTTGAATTCGCTCTGAATACATTATAGTTTTATTCTCCTACGTACCATGAGCATTTTTGAGACTAGTCCACTCTAAGCATCTGTTCTGGGGTATAGTGTAATGAAGTTCATTACTGTTTTTATGACGAGATTTAACAGTCGTTGTTTAAATTAAATATCAATATTTGTAAATTAAATTTAAAACTGTCGCTTATTTGGTGTTTAGTGATTTCGAAGCAGCTTTGAGCACAGTATAAGAAACTTTTAAAATCGAAATTAATAAAATGTACAATTCAGATATGTTCAGTGTTGCCCTGTTTATTTAACTTATCAATTGATGACATGAGTGGATGAAGGGTGTGAGAAATTAGTAAATTTCTCTGCCTAATGCCTGCTTAGTGACTGAAAATTAACGTTTTTATTCTTATACACAACGATGTTATAGGAGGTTGAAAATGGCCTAAGCTGCTTCGAGAAAATGATTTGGCCGGAGGTACTACCTTGTCCTCAGAAATGGAAAAAATGGGCAAAAAAGTTTTGTAACTTACTTTAAGATATAACGTGGTTCTTATTACTTATTAGTTTTATACAATTAGTGTATCCATAAAACCTCCGTTTAATATAAAAGCCACAAAATCTTTAAAACGTTACGTAACCCCTTCATAGATTCATGTCTTTAATTGCTCTATCTTTGTGAGGTTTGATTTGGTGGGTTTTAATTTATCCAATGTTATGGCAGCGCGACTGGCGGTGCCGATAGCAGGCCAGCTTCCACCGGCGGCACCCCGACAGAAGAGCAGCCAGGCGGCGTGGGCAATGGTAAGACTTTGGATATAAGTAGAGTTGATGTAGAAGATAATAGCTAGTTAATAGAGGCAAATGCATTGGGGCAAGACGACAGGCCGTTTTCTAATGATATCAAACTTCAAATTATTCAGACAGAGTAAGACTATTCTGACTTCGAACAAGACTTAGCAAATAGTTTAGCAATAGATGATTGATGATCAAATGTGAGAGTGAAGAATTTAGTGTGTGTTACAACGGTATAAACGATTTTCGTTACACTAAAAATTACTTTAATCTCTTTTCCTGTTTGCAATAAATATTCACTTTAATTTCTTTTCTCAAACAGGTCGGCACATGACAGCTTCTTATTATCTTACCGATGCCGCTTTATTAAGGGTCCCTAAAGGATGACTTTATTTTATTATATTCTTATACAGATTGTACCGAAGCGTATTTTTAATACTCTTGAAGTATTGTCCCAATGCAATTTGATGCCCTTGATTTTTAATTACTACTAGACAAAATAGAAAAAATAAGATCACACAAATAAGGTCACTCTCATTAAATGTTTGTTTTAGTAAAATTACCATGTATCAAGAATGAATACATTAATTTCAATATTTTTTAATTAATAAATAGTTTTTACTGAATTGTTTATAATGAAACTAAATTTACTAGTTACTAAAACTAATGTTTTGTCGCAATATAAATGTTTATTCTAGTAATTTTTTGTTACTGGATTGTATTGTATCTTTGCAATACAATTTCAGTTTTAAAACATGTAATTTGTAGACACTTTTTTATAGCTCAAATGTGTTTTTTTTTATTTGTAGATGCTAGTTTTTTTTTATAATTTCTCATTCACACAGTTCCAGATACCCAGAGTAGAAAGTTGTTCTCGGTTGATGCTATAGAAGTGCCTGATATGCAAGAGCGTTAGTATTTTTTTATGTTTTATTTTTTGTAGCAGATTTGTCGAAATATATGGGATTTGAAATTTTTTGAAGATTGGTTTATTAAGAACATTTTTAATATTTAAAGAGCATCGTTTTTGGGATCACATATTTTTTAAGACGTTTCGACAAATCTGTATTTTTTTTGTGAATTTTTAATTTCTATTTATAAGTTTTTGTAACTACTATATTACCATCCACGACCATATTGCCAGTCACAATGAGATAGAATTGCAGTACTAAAAAATAAATGTATATCGGGTTTAATTATTTTAATAATATAACTACAATCACATCAGAAACATAAATAAAACCATGAAACGTCAAAACCAACATTAAATGAACATAATTGAAAAAGCTATTTTTAACTTTTACGATCCAAAGGCTTCAGTGTTATTAGGGGCGTGGTGCAATTGGCCTAAGAGATTTATGAATAAGGAATTAGTTGTGTGTGTATAAGAACTGAAATAGGCTGCCTTCTTCGGTGTTCCCGGTTACTTCCTCACCACTTACCACCACGTGGGGTTGATGTCAAGCATTAACTTGTAATAAATAAAAAAAAACGTGTTTTTATTAACTTTATCGGCGGAAATATCTATCGAACACAAGTCGGTTCTTTTTATTCTATCCACCGCTGTAGTACCATCTGTTCTTTTTTATCTGTCATTAGTAACCCGCCCTCGCTTCGCTTCGAAAGACCCAAAGCTTAGAATTTCTACTCGAAACAATTGCTTCACGTTTTCATCAGGCATTATACTTTATTAAGTCTGGGGACTTTTCCGTTCATTTATAAATTGGAAAATATGAATTTGCTTCAGAACTGACAGCAAAATATTAATTAGCAATCTTTTTACAGAATATCCATACTATCTTGTATCTGTTACGCCATAGAAACATTTTTTAAACCCTTAATACGACTAAAAAGTGTACAACAGACAGACATCAATAAGAAAGCCTAAATTCGTAAAAACAATCTAGAAAATATCCAGCATACCTCATTAGGTTTATTATCAACATTGGTTCCTGATGCAATTTTTGTGAATCATTATTAATACGCCTACACTGAACAAGATCTTCGTTGTCAATTGACAAGTGCGTCACATAATCGGTTAGTGCAGTGACATCATGCAGATCTTCTGAAATGGTTTTTTTTTTATATTTTTTCTTTCACCAATCTATTTTTTTTATACATTATAAGTTAATGCTTGACTACAATCCCACCTGATGGTAAACGGTGATGTAGTCTTGGGTGGTAAAGCATTAACTTAGAAGAAGCCTATTCACTCTTGACTTGAAGACGTTAATATTA